>AWOL01S0002113.1:0-13285 GCA_000715115.1 Nicotiana otophora
GGAGCATGCTCCCTCGTCAAATCAGGTCCAGCATTCTCTTCCTCCTCATCATCACCCTCATCACGGAAGGGTGTGTCATCTCCGAACTCATCGACATTGTTGTCATAATCATTGTTCTCTTCCTGACTCTGTGCATCTGCCAGATCCCGATTAAATATGTCGTCTTCGGGCAATTGAGTCAGGACAGGACGTTCAAGTTGCTCGTTTTCACTGCACAGCCAACAAAACAATGAGTTACTCAAATTGATAAATACTTTACATACAACTATATCACTTCACTTACAAATCATAATGTGTTGACATCCCATGATGGACATCATCCTGTTAATGATGACTCCCGGATGGACCACCATGATCCTTGTCACGATCCAAAATCCAACTAGTCTTGATGGCACTTCACGACCCAAAATCCAACTAGTCGTGATTGCACCTAACCCAACCCGTTAGGTAAGCCAATTACCAACTATCCAATTCTAATAACAATTATTAAAGCAATTTAAGTGAATAAAGGTCTTAATCTTATACAATCCCCAAGAACTGGTAGTACAAATTATGAGCTTCTAAGAATAGAGTATACAAAGTGGAAATGAAATAAATACATAGTCTGTTTGAATAATACATAAACAGAGTTTTATAAATCTAAGGCTACCCTAAACAAGAGGCAGCTACAACAGGAACGCAGGTACATCTTCAAGTCCCGCAACCATCGAACACAGCAATAACAACAACCAACATCTGCACGCAATGTGCAGAAGTGTAGTATTAGTACAACCGACCCCATGTACTGAGTAACTAACAAACCTAGCCGTAGATTGAAAGTAGTGACGAGCTTTTACTAAGGTCGGGCCCATAACCAATAGTCCATAACAACATAAAGCAAATAATACCGGAAGTAACTCAGAGGTAAAATGCTCAGCCAAATCATGATTTCAAAAATAATAGTCCTTCATTTCAAATACATCAGTGAAACCCCAAATCGTTTGCCGAAGTTGCCAAAAATATGAATAGTTTGAAACAATAATTTCTCCCAAAATCTTTTCAATAATAAATAAGATGTTTCATTTTCCTTCTGGATAACCCATGTAAAACAAATGCATCACTATGCCCATCTGTAAAAAAGTGTGAGAAATCATGAATGATGTGATGTTGTACAGCATGAGGAAATTACATCTCTATGCCTGTATGTCATGTGTGCATGCCAATGCGATGTAACTCAGTGATAAAATCATAAACAGCCCCTCGGGCAGAACATCACTCATATACAGCCCCTCGGGCAAACCTCACAGTCACTCATGCCTCTCGGCATACCCCACAGTCACTCATGCCACTCGGGCATACCTCACAATCACTCATGCTTCCCAGTCACTCAGCACTCGGCACTCGCACTCAGTAGGTACCTGCGCTCACTGGGGTGTGTACAAATTCCGAAGAGGCTCCTTCAGCGCAAGCGCTATAATCTGCACGGACAACTCACGTGCTGCACGGACAACTCACGTGCTATAATAATAAAGTATATAAAGCATGCTGCAGGCGGGCAGCCCCGATCCACATAATAATCCTCAGAATCAGGCCCTCGGCCTCACTCGGTCATCAATCTCTCCAGTCTCTCGGGCTCACAATGTCATGAAAATAGCCCAAAAATGATGATATGATGTATCAATAAATAACAACAGAGATTGAGATATGATATGCAATGAAATGAATATGACTGAGTAAGAATTTTTAATTTAAAACAAATAATTCACAGCAATATGACCTCTGTGGGTCCCAATAATACTGGCACATAGCCTCAACATGATTTTTAATATGTTTTTCAGCTCAATTTCTTTAACTCATAAAATCGTATGGAAAATGCCAAGATTATTTAACTAAACAATTCCACAGAAACAATTATGTCACAATTTCTATAGTGTGCTATACGCCCGTTACCTAGCATGTGTGTCACCTCCCAACAATTCACGAAATATATATATTCAGGGTTCATACCCTCAACTTCAAGATTAGAAGAGTTACTTACCTCGAACAAGCTGAATCCAATGTCGAACAAGCTAAACAATGCTCCAGAAATCGCATTATGCGCGTATCAATTTCCGCACGGCTCGAATCTACCACAATTAATTTGATTCAGTCCACACAATTTATAGGAATTAATTCCATATCAAAATGCTAATATTTTCTATAAAATACGAAATTACGTCCCAAAAAGTACTCGTAGGGCCCACGTCTCGAAATCCGACGAAACTCACAAAATACGACAACCCATCCAATTACAAGTTCAACCGTACTAATTTCACTCTATTCCGACTCCGAATCGGTATTCATACTCGAAAAATTCGTTTTGTGATATTATAAAAATTTCATTCTATTTCTCTTGAAGATTCAATAATCTTACACCAAAAATGAAGATTAATTCATGGAATATAATCACAAGGGAGTTAAGAACTCTTACCCCAAGTTGTGTGGAAAACTTCCTCTCTAAAATCGCCCAACCCGAGCTCCAAAATCCGAAAATGGGTGAAAATGTCGAACCCTCGAATTTAAGGTTCTGTCCCAGCGATTTCTGCATCTGCGGACAAGGGGTACATCTGTGGGAAAAATCTTGCTTATGCAAGAACAGCTTGGCCAACTATAATCGCTTCTGCGATGCCAAGGACCGCACCTGCGATCGCGCTTCTGCGCGCGTTGGGCCGCTCCTGCGCAAGTGCTTCTGCGTCCTTGCTTCTGCTTCTGCGATGCCTTCCCAGCCAGCACTCCCTCGCTTCTGCGACTGATTTCGCGCACATGCGGCTTCTCACCTGCGATCAAAACTTCGCAGGTGCGATCACACCAGTAAGCAGCAGATCCAGTATTTTCTTAAGTCCAAATTTGATTTGCTAACCATCCGAAACTCACCCGAGCCCCTTGGGACCCTGCCCGAACATACCAACAAGTCTCATAACATAACACGGACCTACTCAAAGCCTCAAAACCCACATAACAACATTGAAACGACGAATCACACCTAAATTCAAAATCATTGAACTTTGAAACTTCAAATTCTATATCTTGTGCCGAAACACATCAAATCATGTCCGATTGACCTTAAGTTTTACACATAAGTCACATTTCACATTACGGACCAATTCAAATTTCCAGAATCGGATTCCAACATCGATATCAAAAAGTCAACCCCCCGGTCAAACTTCCCAAAAATTCATCTTTCGGCATTTCAAGCCTAATTCCACTACAGAGCTCCAAATAATTTTTCTGGACACGCTCCTAAGTCCAAAATCACCATACGGAGCTATTGGAATTATCAGAATTCGAATCCGAGATCGTTTACACATAAGTCCACATCCGGTCACTATTTTAACTTAAGCTTTAAACCTTGGAACTAAGTGTTCCAATTCATTCCAAAACCTCACCGGACCCGAACCAATTACCCCGACAAGTCACACAACAACTATAAAGTATAATTTGAGCAGAAAATGGGGAACTGGGGTTGTAATACTCAAAACGATCGGCCGGGTTGTTACATTCTCCCCCACTTAAACATATATTCGTCCTCAAACGTGCCAAGAGTTGTTTCCAAGCCATCAAATCACTACTTCATCTCACCACACACGTACCCGGGGGTGAATCCACGTCACCATATTCCATATAAGCTTGACAACACAATACAACTGAAAATCATCAATTTAACCTTAGCCCAAAAACCTTGGAGTTTAATTTCCAACCTTTAGAATTTCTTTCAAGACACAAATCTTACATTTACACACCATATAAGTTCGGACAAGTTGCATCGAGCTATAACTATAACCACGGATATAATCAACCAACATTATTACACAACTCGCATGCTCGTAGCACCATTCCTGATCGCAGTGACTACTCTAAAACCAACCACATATTAGTATTAAACCCATATCGAACCAAACCTCATCCCAAAACCTTTGTACACTGTTGATAATAAAAGAAACACACGAAATTTCATGACAACTCACCAGATCAACAAGTCACGGAACTCTCTCGCCCCAACCAGAACCGTAATCACTTTCTGAGCCGACTTTCAATATTATACTCCCGAATATACCGAAATTAAATCTGATAGTACCCATTCCAGGTCCAATGACCTTATATTACTAAACACAACTGTTCCACAGACATGCCGCACCAATATAACTCAGAGCCACAATCCGTGCCATCCGTGCACCCATACGCAACAATTCAAATGTACCCAGTCATGGAATATGACTCAAATGAGAGAACTGTCCCGCCAGATTAACAAGTTCCGCCACAACGAAACATTGAAAATTCATCATACACCGTAGAACCATCACCCGATTCTAGCACAAGATTCATACCTTAAGATAACTCCGCTGCAATACGTGACCCCATCCAAACTCTGGCCCATAATATACCTCGAGCCACCCCGCTCAAAAGAAATAACCACAGAGAGGCAAATGACAAAAATGCCACACAAAACCTGAAAGAATATAACCATTACGCAATCGATCATGCAATACCCAAATACTCATCACACTCAAATTCCGCTATAAAGTTCAAATAGAACTGCACCATCTGTGCACATAACCAACGAATCACAACTCCTCGTAGCATAAATGAGTAACTCACAGATCATTTCAGAACACGAATAAGTTCAACATCAACCGAATAACACATCCCTCAACAATAGCAGTATGGAGCCAACCATTCTAGTTCGGTGTAGAATACACATCTTAATTGGGCCTACCTATGGACCCCCAAATCAACTCGAGTTACCCACAAATAGATAAAAAACAATCCCTCCGAAAATTCATAATGACTGAATCATAACACATTTTATCATCTGGCTAGCTCCGGCCACAACTTCACCGTCCACAACCATTAAACAATCCGCTCCTGAGAACTCCCAATCTCCAAATCCATAGAACACACGAATCACCATATTTGATTCCATCTCCACCGCCCGAATGCCTAACACATCTCTCATACACGATCATCCCACGAGAAATACTTTAAAAGTTCTTCCGTACTACTTGGCAAAATTTGAATATCAGCAGTCTATCAACCATGTGAGTACCGCAATAATAATTTATACATCCGTAAGTCAAAATACAATGCGCCTTCTGAAGTCCGCCCCCTTCTCATACAACACCAAGTAGTAATAGTATCCATCTAGTTATTTGGAACCGTCCATGTTATCCAACATTCGTTACCTTCTCTTCAAGACTCTACTGCCACCTCGTACATGTAAATCTAATTTCCACACAACACATAACATCTATCTTGACATCATGTGAAAAGCACAAGAATCTTATTATAAATTTCGAGTCACCAACAATTTACATACCCTATTAGTTAGAACCCCTTTCTCTTACTTCTTCCAGGAGGAAATCACAATACATAACACATTCCCTATATCGGTAGAAAAGTATCTGGCTCAAACCATCCAGAGTACTTTGGAATCCATTTGCACATAATCAAGCCCTTAGAACTAAATTCCTCTAACTCGACCACCTCGCAGGTCACCAAACCCATGAATATTGCCACCAAAACATCTGCAAAGTCTTACCACATCGTAATTACCCAAAGGACCAATCCTACCATTATCATACTGGTCCAGTCTACTACCCAGTTGTCCTATTATCTCCGAGTCCCTTCCGAATCTGTCTTCAGATTGATACTTCTCCTTGCTAAAACACCACGATCTTTAACCACAATTCACCCCATGAACCCTAGCATAGAACCACAATGCCCTACGACCCTTAAGCAACTGTATTCTTCTTAAGCACCTCCAGAAACACCACAACTGTACACTCACTCTGAAAATACTTTATGTGAATCTAAAACTGTTCTTCTTACCTTCCTTATACTAAAATATAGAATCCCTAGTCATATAGAACTTCCGTAAATCCAGGCACCATCAAATGCAAATCTCAGGTTTTATCTATACACAAGTCTGGAGAAATTCTCAATTGCTATATAAAATTCTCAAACCCACTAGAATGTTCTCGGAAGTCACTCACTTTGCTCAAATCTAAATTGCACCGCCCAAATGGGCCAAAAGACACGTGCCCCATTAGCACAACAACACTCAAAGAAGTAACTCTACTTTAATACCCCCAATCAAATTCATACTCCGTGCGTACTACATATTTCGAAAATAACAACTCACTCATCCCATGATTTTACTCATAAAGCGCAACATAACCCGTATTCAGAAATTTCCTTATTCGAGTCATCCTCGATCTCAACTTCTGCAAGTCATAGCCAGCCCATAAGTATGCCTCAGACCAAAATTAAAATTTAACACCTAACCATGAAATCAAATTGTCAATAGCAGACTCCCCCACTTGGCTCAAAGCCATAGATGAAAATATTCCATAACTCACAATACCAATACTCTCTTACTTCCATAATGCCACAGTCAGTTCAACGAAACTTCTTCCCAAGTTCACACAACGCCAACCATAAAAATACCCCAAATCATCCGCTAAGCTCGCAATCATTGCCTTGACACTTAAGTCGACTTTCTCAGCCAGATTCAAATTCAAATCTCTACACATACTCCCCACTGGCAGAAAAGAAACCCTTCACTCACATTACAAGGAACACACCTACGTGGATTAATCTCCAGGAGATAACCCACCTCCCTAGCCTGGCATCTTGTTATATCTTTTCGCAGCCACAATTTCTACGCAATCACTAAATCTTTCTGAGTCCAAACTCATTAACCATACATGGGAGTTTAATTTGTCCCAAAATTTAAACATGTGAAAGATCTTTCAAAACATTCACACTCGAGACTGTACGTCACATCAAATCAAAAATCAAGCACCCACTGGCCTTCCATTTACATTTCAAGGAAACACTTCTCGTTATGTTCAAATCGTCTTAACACATCCCGCAGTTACATCATACCCATCATACCGCCATTCCACCGCTCATCGAGCCACAAATTCCACTGTAGGGTCATCACCGGACATATGAGTCCAATTGTACAAGTTACAACTGAAGCTACCGCGCTTAAGCTGCGGTCTAAACTTGGCCTCAAGTCCTCCAGAATGGCCCATCACCAAAACACATAGTACACATCTCGAACCTCGTTGATAGAATTACAAGCCAGCGATGCACAACTGATACTGAGCGCTTATGTGCGCATACGAATACGTGGAAGGAATTCAAAGAGTTATGTCTCAAGCTGAATCAATCTTGCACGATAAGGAAAGCAAGATGGGAAGTATATATCCTAAATGCCCTGTAGCCTCTCAAAGATAAGTATGGACGTCATCATACCGATCCGCAAGACTCTACTAGACACTTGCTCATGACTTGTAGAACCTATGAACCTAGGGCTCTGATACCAACTTGTCACGACTCAAAATCCAACTAGTCGTGATGGCACCTAACCCAACTCGTTAGGTAAGCCAATTAACAACTATCCAATTCCAATAACAATTATTAAAGCAATTTAAGTGAATAAATGTCTTAATCTTATACAATCCACAAGAACTGGTAATATAAATCATGAGCTTCTAAAAATAGAGTATATAAAGCGAAAATGAAAAATAAACAGAGTTTTTATAAATCTAAGGCTACCTTGAACGAGAGGCAGCTACAACAGGAACGCAGGTACATCTTCAAGTCCTGCACCATCGAACACAGTAACAACAACAGCCAACATCTGCACACAATGTGCAGAAGTGTAGTATCAGTACAACCGACCCCATGTACTGAGTAAGTAACAAACCTAGCCATAGATTGAAAGTAGTGACGAGCTTCTACCAAGGTGAGGTCCATAACCAATAGTCCACAACAGTCCATAACAACATAAAGCAAATAATACCGGAAGTAACTCAGAGATAAAATGCTCAGCCAAATCATGATTTCAAAAATAATAGTCCTTCCTTTCAAATACATTAGTGAAAACCCAAATCGTTTGCCGAAGTTGCCAAAAATATGAATAGTTTGAAACAATAATTTCTCCCGAAATCTTTTCAATAATAAATAAGATGTTTCATTTTTCTTCTGGATAACTCGTGTAAAACAAATGCATCACTATGCCCATCTGTAAAAGAGTGTGAGAAATCATGAATGATGTGATGTTGTACAGCATGAGAAAATTACATCTCTATGCATGTATGTCATGTGTGCATGCCAATGCGATGTAACTCAGTGATAAAATCATAAACAGTCCCTCGGGCAGAACATCACTCATATACAATCCCTTGGGCAAACCTCACAGTCACGCATGCCTCTCGGGCATACCTCACAGTCACTCATGCCACTCGGGCATACCTCACAATCACTCATGCTTCCCAGTCACTCAGCACTCGGCACTCGCACTCAGTAGGTACCTGCACTCACTGGGGTATGTACAAATTCTGGAGGGGCTCCTTCAGCCCAACTCACGTGCTGCACGGACAACTCACGTGCTGCACGGACAACTCACGTGCTGTACGGACAACTCACGTGCTATAATAATAAAGTATATAAAGCATGTTGCAGGCAGGCAGCCCCGATCCACATAATAATCCTCACAATCAGGCCTTCAGCCTCACTCGGTCATCAATCTCTCCAGTCTCTCGGGCTCACAAGGTCATGAAAATAGTCCAAAAATAATGATATAATGTATCAATAAACAACAACAAAGACTGAGATATGATATGCAATGAAATGAATATGACTGAGTATGAATTTTTAATTTAAAACAAATAATTCACAGCAATATGACCTCTGTGGATCCCAATAATACTGGCACATAGCCTCAACATGATTTTTAATATGCTTTTCAGCTCAATTTCTTTAACTCATAAAACTGCATGCCAAGATCATTTAACTACAAAATTTCACAGAAACACTTATGTTACAATTTCTATAGTGCACACTACACGCCCGTCACCTAGCATGTGCGTCACCTCCCAACAATTCACGAAATACATATATTCAGGGTTCATACCCTCAACTCCAAGATTAGAAGAGTTACTTACCTCGAACAAGCCGAATCCAATATCGAGCAAGCCAAACAATGCTCCAGAAATTCCATTATGCGCGTATCAACTACCGCACGGCTCGAATCTACCACAATTAATTTGATTCAGTCCACACAATTTATAGAAAATAATTCCATATCAAAATGCTAATATATTTCATAAAATCCGAAATTACGCCCCAAAAATACCCGTGGGGCCCACGTCTCGAAATCCGACGAAACTCACAAAATACGACAACTCATCTAATTACAAGTTCAACCGTATTAATTTCACTCTATTCCGACTCCGAATCGGTATTCAAACTCGAAAAATTCGTTTTGTGACATTATAGAAATTTTCTTCTATTTCTCTTGAAGATTCGATAATCTTACACCAAAAATGAAGGTTAATTCATGGAATATAATCACAAGGGAGTTAAGAACACTTACCCCAAGTTGTGTGGAAAATTATCTCTCCAAAATCGCCCAACCCGAGCTCCAAAATTCGAAAATAGGTGAAAATGTCGAACCCTCGAATTTAAGGTTCTGTCCCAGCGATTTCCGCATCTGCGTACAAGGGGTCGCATCTGCGACCTTCGCTTCTGCGGAAAAAATCTCGCTTTTGCGAGAACAGCTTGGCCAGCCATAATCACTTCTCCGATGCCAAGGACCGCACCTGCGATAGCGCTTCTGCGCGCGTTGGGCCGCTCCTGCGCAAGCGCTTCCGCGCCCTTGCTTCCGCTTCTGCGATGCCTTCCCAGCCAGCACTCCCTCGCTTCTGCGACTGATTTCACGCACATGCGGCTTCGCACCTGGTGCGATCACACCAGTAGGCAGCAGATCCAACATTTTCTTAAGTCCAAATGTGATCCGTTAACCATCTGAAACTCACCCGAGCCCCTCGGGACTCCGTCCGAACATGTCAACAAGTCTCATAACATAACACAGACCTACTCAAGGCCTCAAAACCCACATAACAATATTGAAACGACGAATCACACCTAAATTCGAAATCATTGAACTTTGAAACTTCAAATTCTATATCTTGTGCCGAAACACATCAAATCACGTCCGATTGACCTTAAATTTTGCACACAAGTCACATTTCACATTACGGATCAGTTCAAATTTCCAGAATCGGATTCCGACCTCGATATCAAAAAGTCAACCCCCTAGTCAAACTTCCCAAAAATTCATCTTTCGACATTTCAAGCCTAATTCCATTACGGACCTCCAAATAATTTTTTCGGATATGCTCCTAAGTCCAAAATTACCATACGGAGCTATTGGAATTATCAGAATTCAAATCCGAGATCGTTTATACATAAGTCCGCATCCGGTCATTATTTTAATTTAAGCTTTAAACCTTGGAACTAAGTTTTTCAATTCATTCCAAAACCTCACCGGACCCGAACCAATTATCCCGGCAAGTCACAAAACAACTTTAAAGTATAATTTGAGCAGAAAATGAGGAACCGGGGTTGTAATACTCAAAACGACCGGCCGAGTCGTTACATCAACACACCATAACTATGCATATTCCAACGGGGCGTTGGTTCATAACTTGTAAAATTCATATATGGCCGGTACCCCCTGTGGAATATATGAGTGTTAATACAAATTCAATACAACAAAAATAAACATCGTAACACAAAGGAAAATTGAAGTTTACCACTCGTTTTGTGGATCATGTAAAGTAGGAGAGAAATTATTTCCTCGCTCTTCATTCGCCTGTGGAGATAAGTTTAGATCAGGCCAAACTCTTTAAGTCGGAACCTGTTCGGCTAAAACTGCTCCAAAATAACCACCCGATGATTGAGGAATATCCCTGCTTTGCGCAACCTCATTATTGCGAAACGTCTTCAACCTTGATGTACATTTCCAACATTTTTATCAAAAGTAATTCCCGCTATTCATCCGGAGTCCTCAAAAAATCACTCAGAGTTTCATCATCCTCGATGTTAAACTCAGCATAACAAGAAACCCCTTGCGGAGTGACAAAATACAGATATCTTCCGGTTACTTTAAGGTTCACCGAACGTTTGCTCACACTTATTTTTTTACATAACAACAATCCCAATATATTATACTCCATTGTAAGTGGCGACTTAACATGACACTGTGGAGATAAACTATAGCTTACTGAGTTATTCCCCACCACAACCGCATCCCCCCCTCCTAATATAATGAAACCTTAATTCTTCGCTCTTCAGACATTATGACAAAATACAAAACAACTTAACGAAGAAAAATTTAACAAGACTTGAGAATTTTTCTGAATGAATTTTTACAAAATCCTTAACATCTTTAAATAAGGCAATGCCCAATTCGGGGGATCGGATTTTTTGAGGTATAGCGCCTTAAATAAGGGCGCTATATTGTTATGTCAGTTAAGCGCATAATAATTATTGGTGGGCCCACAAAATATGTATAGCGCCTTAATAAACGGCGCTATACTTTCTCGTCTTATCAAATTCAAGTATAACGACCGTTAAGGTATAGCGCCCTTTAAAAGGACGCTATATGTATTTTGGTCACTAACTCTTTTTTCAACCTATTTTTGTGTCTTGAGTCAAACAATACATTATTTTGATTCCGGACTCTTCTATTATTTGGATCAACATTTGTCATTCATAATAATAAGCACAAACATCAAGAAATGTCATTAAATTCAGCACATCCGGTGGAACTTTACATGAGAATGATCTGAAGTTCATCTTTATGAATACAAAAGTATACTCCCTCTAAATATAGAAAATATAACGTTCTTTTTGTAACAAACAAAAAGGAAAGAGTATCACTACTAGAAATTCGGGAAAAAGCGTCCAAAACATCGATCAAATTCGGTCGGTAATGGCCAATAACCGTCCAAAACGCGACCATTTACGTGTGGTCGATATTGTGAAGGTCGGAAGAGCATACCGACCAAAGTCGGTCGGAAATTATCGACTACCATCGGTCGATATGCTCTAGACGACCATCTGACAATTTAATTGACTTACCGACCAATAATGGTCGGAATATTATTTTAATAATTTAATTTTACCGACCAACATTGGTCGGTGTTTTAAATTTATTAATTTTTCTTACCGGCGGTATTGGAAAATTTATATTTTTTTATAAATAATTAAAATTTATAAATACCGACCAACGTTGGTCGGTAATCTGGACAACTAGCTTCCTTTAACTATTCATAAAAATATTTTGCATCATCATTAGGAGTTTGTTCAACATTTTCATTGGGTTCACCCCCGGAGTGCATCCAAAAAGCATCCGCAACCATATCCTGAATTCTAGAATCACGATTTCTATTCTCCACCGACCTACTACTTTCACCAACAACCATGTTATAAAATATTCCACGGCTACCATCGATCTCTCCATGATTAGTCCACACGAAGAAATTCTCTGTAAACTCCTTTCTATAAAGATGAAGCTTAACTTCCTCCGGTTTTTTAAACTTCACACAATCGCACTTGACACAAGGGCACCTAATTACTCCTTCAATTTGGTATGATGAAAGTGACATTGCATGTCTAATAAAGTCATCAACCCCTTCTACAAAATCCTCCCGCAATCCCCGCCGATTAGGATAATTTCTATTGTACATCCAAGTACGATGTTCCATCTATACAAATAAAAAAAATTAAGATATTTCCATAAGTATTAGAACTACTTAATTTATTCTACAATTATAAATTAATTAAATCATTTTTAGTTAATTAAGATAACTAATTTTTACTAATTATACCAAAATTAAATTATAGTAAATATAATTAATTATGATTCATTCAATTTAAACATAAACTATAAGTTCAATTCATACACAAAAGATTCAACACTTATCCCTAAAAGTTCAATTCACATCCAAAAAGTTCAACCATTACCCCTAAAAGTTCAATTCATATCCTAAACAATTCAATTAATACCCTAAACAATTCGATTAACCTCACAAAACATAAGCTTTATCCGAAAAGTTCAACACTTACCCCTAAAAGTTCAATTCACAAGAACAAATCCTAAAAACACAATTCAATTCAAAGTTAAACATTCAATTCCTAACTAAACTACTCAAGTCAATACAAACTTAAACATTGAATTTACACCCTAGGTAATTAATTCAATTCAATTCATTTTTAACATGACCTAAACCCTAGATTTCAATAAAATTCAAAGTTAAACAATCAATTTAGACAATAATTAACTAATTTATAATTAAATAATAAAATATTAAAATTATACAAACAATGTAAGTTCAAATCGAAACCTAAAAATTTTAGGAGGTGGAGGGGGAGGGGCAGTGGAGGCCATAACAACGGCCAGTGGCGGGGG
>AWOL01S0002113.1:20973-49604 GCA_000715115.1 Nicotiana otophora
AAGGGGAATAATCACAATCACCTAAATATTTCAATCTCATCCCAAATAAGGGGAATAATCACAATCTACCCCTACACCGGCACGTGTAGTTTCAGGCGTAGGCCTTATGACCCACCCTTCCTCGGTTTGCTAATGATACTCCCAAAAATTATTTAGTTTTGCATACAAGGGAAACAAAAGTACAATTATATTTTATATTCACCTCTTAATATTTCACCCTATATATATATATATATATATATATATATATATAGCTTCTGTCAAGTGTCAAGTATCAATTCCCAATTTCCCATTAACAAGTGTTGGTATTGATAGCCAAAATACATGCCTTTTGTTTTCTATTTTTCCCGGTTAGTGCCTTAGTGGTCATCACTCACCATTGTATTAAATATAGAGAAAAAGATGTATAGTACAATTTACTCTATTAGAAATTTAGAACTTAGAAACCCTAAAATCTAGACTTTCTAATTTCTCCCGCCGTTGCCTCTCGCTCTCTTCTCCCATTCTCTTCTCAAGGGTCTTTCCTCCATAGCTCTATAGCTCTAATCTCATAACTAGATCTCAGACTCTCAGTTATGGCCATAGCCAGAGCAGCATGCGATACGTTTCTTTTTTCTCATTTTTGAATCTTTACTTGATGGTCGAATCTTTAGTTCTGCTATTGATAAAATAGACCAAATCTATGTAAAAATTTGGAAAAATGTCAAAATTATTCTGGGGATTAAAAAAGGAATTTCGTGGCAGAAGAATGTCATTTTTCTCGTCATACTTTGTCAGGAAATTAATTTACTTTCTAATTCGATTTCGATTCAGTTTTAATATATCTGGTAAGAATTCGAACACTAGCAAGCTAGCCTGCTACCTCTTTTCTGTTGCTATTTGTTTTTCGATCACTAGTTTATTTTTATTTGGATTTCCTTAAGCTTAAGTGAGGATCAGGCTAAACCAACTCACAAAGTGAAAAACAGAATTTAGTTAGTTTTGTAGTTGTTTTATACTGTTAATTAAGGTAATAATGCATCTCATTAATTCGGTGGATGAATCAGTAACAATTCCAGTCAAGTCACTAAACATCTAATTGCATAATTATTTTTCTAAAAGTCAAAAAATATCATATGCATCTCCAGAAAAATATGTAAACATACATAAAAGATATATAAATAGACCGATAAACCGCCCGATAATAGCTAAACCGATACCAATTCACCCGATATCTTATCGGGTGGATAGCAGATTAATACATTTAAAAATCGATAACCGATAAGCCGAACCGTTAGGCGTAAATAACCACCTGATCCGCCCGATAAGCAGCCCTACATGTATTCAGTTGGAACTCCACAAAAGATTACTCTGGAAAACTTTGTTACATTGCCTTCTCACAACAAGCATTTTACCTTGGGCTTAAGCAACATTAAGTGGACATAACAATAAATTGGGCCTTCATGTTTTTAATTTGTAAAAATAGCACGGGATAGTCAGTTTTCGGACTGGTAATTCAAAAATAGTCACCGTTTGTAAAGTTATTAAAAAATAGCCACTATTTTGCTGCAACACGGACCGATCCAGCATAATATACTGGAGATTGGTGCACATGTGTATGAACTTTAAGCATATTATGCTGGAACTCCAACACACGGAAAGTTCCAGCATAATATTCTAGAGATTGGAGCACCTGTGTATGAACTTACAACATATTATGCTGGACCGGTATATTATACTGAACTCCAGTATATTATGATGGAATATTTTCTGTATTTTGAACAGTGTTTTCGTTCAGATTTATCTTTACATGAAAAGTGACTAAATTTCGATTACTTTTGAAACTGTGGCTATTTTTCAATTACCACTTGTAAATATGGTTATTTTTGATTTTTTCCCTTTTAATTTAGCTTTAGATCTACTCGATATTTGTACTTCGACTTTTAACTCATTAATATATGAGTATCGATCGTAAAAATTATACGGGGCGTTCTATTTGGTCACCCCCATTTAACCTGTACTCACTTTTCAATTTTTTTTAACGTGTACCCACCGTTTAAACAGCTTGAGGTCTTTTGTTTCTCCTCCTGCTTCGGGTAACAATGATTTATATATGGTATTTTTGAACATATTTTAAGGTAGTTTTTGATGTTTTAGAGTGATGAGCTGTTGTGACACTTTAAGTTTTTACTATTTGTTAGGGTTTCTTCTCTTTCTTTTTCTTAATTGCAAAATGGGTTCATTAGATTTATTGTTATTTTGACAAATTAATGGTTGGGGTTTATTATTGATGATATTTGGAGGTTATGTTTCAAATTTGAGTTCATTTGAAGTAAATTTAGGTATTAAATCGTATATTGGATTGTTAAAATTTGAAGAATAAATTTCTGTTTCTGAGTAATTTGTACTTCAGGCCTATTTGGCCTTAAGTGCATGAAAACGCTGGTGGCACTTCAGACCTTTTGGCCTTAAGTGCATCTGAAGTGTAATTTTTCACTTAAGACTTATTGGCCTTAAGTGCATGAAACAATTGGTTGTACTTCTGACCTATTTGGCCTTAAGTGTAACTGAAGTGTAATTTTTTTACTTCAGACTATTTTTTTTTTAATTTCAGACCCGATGAGTCTGAAGTTGATCGTAAAGTGGGTATGCTTGCAAATGTTTTTGTAAAGTGGGTATAGGTTCAATTGTGACCTCAAAACCGGGTATAGATGCAAAAACCCCGAATCGATCAGAGCTCTTTAGTCCCAATGAGCATGCATACTAAGAAAATAGTTGAAGCTGTCATTAATTTAGCATTCATTAGGAAGATACGTGGAGTGTTATGCTCGCTTTTTCCGCTTTTCATAAAGAAAAATTACACTATTTTGGAATTGGCTAAAATATAAGTCTCTTTTTTGGGGAGGGATTTTCTCCGTAGTGTGCAGAAACTTAAAATGAGAAAACTCGAATTTATGTCTCAACACAATTGTTCTTTTAATTATGTGGTTCTTTTTAAATTTGATTTTTTTAACCTATTTATGCTACATTATAAACCTAATTACTATTTGTTTACCCGAAAAACGGATAGAGTTGAATTTATACATAGTTCTAAGGATATGTGATATAGCTTAATACAAATCGTAAGGATAAAAAGAAATATCAAATATGGACTGCAAAGAATGTAAAATAATCAAAGTTGTAAAGAAGACGATTTTTAGGACTAAGCAAGATGGATAAGTTTTTTTAGACTTAAAAGAGTAACTCTTGAATATAAGAGGATATGGTGCTTGAATTACAATGTGAGCTATATTTGAAAAATGCCCCTCTACAGAAATGATAACCCTACACCTTTATAGTAGAGGGATCTTACTTTAAATATAATTAAAAATACTCAGTGGAAAGTCCATGATAAATCAGCTTTTTCACAATTTTTGCCAAGATTCTCTCTTCTAGTGGAATTGCAACGGCTTTTGTCTGTGAGCTCGATCTTGGCTTGAGCTCGATCCAGACTTGAGCTCTCGATCTTGGCTTAAGATCGATTATGACTCGGACCGTTGAATTGATTCGGAGTCAATATTGGTCGATCTCTGGATCATAAGCTTGATAGCTTTACTTTGCATCATAGCTCGATTTGGATTCGAGCTTGATAATGATATCGAACTCGACATTGATCGGCCCCTCGGGTTCGAAGCTTGTTTGTACCATCTTCGGAACCCATCTCGAAGTCTCACTTCGATCGCTTATCTTTCGAACTCGATCAGACGTACGAAAGCCGAAATCTATTTCGACCATATACAAATATTCCCCTCATTTCTCAGGAAGAATGTGGTGAGAAACGATATGATTTTTCAACGACTCGATGGGATTATAAACTGACGTTTTCATCGGGTTCGATCATGACGCACGTGATAGCTGTCCCGTGGATTTAGTCTTTCAAGGCTTTTAATGCATGTCAGACGGTGGTCGGCCACCGCTGATACTGAACCGCCATCGCTTAAACCTATAAATAACCCTTCCTTTCATCATTTACCACTTTTACATCTCCAATCTTCCAAATTTCCTAAGTTCCTTTTCATATTCTTTGACTTGCCCGCAAATCTGTGATTTCTCTTTGCAAAAAGCCCCTCTTTAATTTTACCAAATCTTCGTCACTTTCTTCTATTCCTCACATTTGAATTCGAAAATGGCGAATACATCACAAACCATTCCTCAAAAAGAGAAAGCTTCATCTTCACAGTGTGCCGCCGATGAGACACCGGCAGAACCACGGCCTGAGGAGTGTGTTCCCGGGGCGTGTGTTCTTACTTCTGATTTTAAGGTCGATAAAGGCTCATCGGTCCCCAGCCAATGTGAGCCAGTATCGAGGTACGTGTGTTCAATAACCGAAAAGCACCTCAAACAGCTAAAGAAAGATTGCAATTGGGATAAAAAAGAAATAATAATTCCTACTTCTGACGAAGATATCACCACTTACGTGAAAGGGTTTTTGAATGTGTATATTTACCCTTTCACGTTAGGTCCCCTCGATTCCGTTATTATTGACTTATGTCGTCAATACCAAATAACCCTAGGCCAGGTCCATCTTTCGTTTTGGCGGATCATTATCTTGATCTGATACTTTGTGAACAAAATCGAGGGGATGCCGTTCACCCTCGACCATATTATCCGATTGTACCATCCTCGACTTTTTCGAGGAGGGTTAATAAAACTTCAGCGTCAGGCTACCAAGGCTCTGTTCTCGAGCATTGATGAGGATAGGGATCGGGGCTGGATGGGCAGGTTCGTTCGAGTGAGGACTTCGGACCTGATTCCGACCGCAAAGATGCCCTTTCCCGAGGAGTGGAATATGAAATGTAAGTGTGATCCTGCTATTCTTTTCTCATCGATACTCTTCTTTTTGTGATGCAGCAGTTTCCTGGATGCTCGGAGCAGTTCCCGATCTCAAGAACTGGGTAGAGCTCTTGTTTCGACCTCCACATACGCCGAGCGCTCATGGCGTGATTTGTCAAAGGGTCGGTGGGAGGCCAAAAATCACGGTAAGCCCCTTTCTCGTACTCTTTGATAATTTGAACAAGATGCTTTCCAAATACTTTAATAAAATTTCCATATGCAGGTTTGTGTAAAGATGCGGTTTTGAGGCCCTTGTCCAACGAGGAAGAAACTTTGGCCTCCGTCCCAAAGTCGGTGAAGGAAAATAAAAGGAAAATATCCTTCGTTCCCGAAGATCCAAAACCGAAGAAGAGGACGACTCGTAAGCCGAACAAGAATGCCATTCCTTTGACCGTGGAATCAGTTCTGCGTCTAAGGGATGAAGACGACGACGAAGAAGAAAATGATGGGTCCGCACTGGCATCCCGAACGAAGAGAACCACTGATGCCCCATCGGCAGCTAGATCGATGATGCTTCATGAGGCTCCGCCTCGAACTCAGGATATACCGGAGAAAGATTCGGCCGGAATCCCTGAATTATCGGAGATCGAAGACGCATCCCATCGGAGCCAACAGATGGGGGATATGTCTGAAAGGGACCCTCTTGAATCCCTTCGAACCGAAGAGAATGCACCAAGTGATTCATTTGGGGCAGCAACAATCGAAGATTCGCCCACCTTCCTTGCTTTTTCCGCAGGGGTGATTCGGGAAGCCCAAGCTTTGGGGGCCCTCGATCTAGACAGGCCTCATGATGGAGAGGATCCCTTTTGTGACATGTTTACCGGTATCGAGGACGTTGCCAGTACTAGTGATGAATCAAATCTTTTTCACTGGGTGCAGCAGGCTTTGAATCAGGTAAGCCTTAAAATTATTTTATCGGTACTGCCTTTATGTTTACTTTTCATTTCTGACTTCGTTTCTTGTTTCTTTGCAGGCAGCGGCAGTTCATCGGGAAGCATGTTCTCGATCCCAAAACGAGCTGCGTCGATACGAGGACGACCTTCAACGGGCTACTGAGGAGAGGAACTCCCTAAAACTTCTCTTAGGGCAAAGGGAAGAGAAAATAAAAGACCTTCGAGCTGAGTTGTCCAAGGCTTACCGAGATCAGACCGATCTGTCTGAGCAAGTAATGATACTTTTAAAAGCCTATGGGCTTGATACCGGAACGATGTCTAATTGTTTGGTCTCATAGTTGCAGCAAAAAATTGAGATGATCGGGAAGCTTCGTGAGGAGGTCGACGTGATAAAAGCGGAGTCTTTGCAGTGGAAAGAAGGTATGGACCGCTTTGCTACAGAGAAAGAAACTGCTCGAGCCCAGTTATCATCGGCTGAAACCCAACTTTAGAGAATGAAGGAAAAAGTCCTGGTTCAAGCAAGAAGAATAGAGGAGCTCGAGGCTCGGTTGGCTTCTGTACTTGCTAAGGCCGAATCTGATGCCGAAAAGGCAAAGGCCGATGCGGATGCACTCGTGGCCGCCTATCGGGCCGATGCTGAAGCTGCCTAGGTGCAAGTAAGAGAGGCAGCCGAGACCATCGATACTCGAGCACATTGGGTCGCTGAACTTGCTAAGTGTCGATCTCGGAGGGAAACCCTCAAGGAGATCCATGCTCGTGGTTTTGACCTCGCTGAAGAGATAAAAAAGGCCAAAGAACTCGAAGCCGATGTTGAAGCCTTGGTTTCCGATGACGATGATGATGACAATGATGATGACGATGGAAGTAAGAGCGGATCCGAAATGGGGGGGAGCCCGATAGAGAAGAGACCGATCCTGAGGATGATCAAGAAGCTTAGTCCTTAATTTTTACGTTGTAATCAATCATGTAAACAATTTTGTATATAAAAATATCCCCTTTTTGCCGACTTGCTTCTGTTTTGTTTCTTGTCTTGTGAAGACTCTATTCACGCCTTATGAATGTTTTCACAAGGATCTAAACAACTTAATCAAATTTGGACTTCGTAGCCTCTATAACCGAGCGAGCGCTTACTCAAACTTGAAGTGATGTAGCCCTTAGGCTTATTAGTTGATTCAATGATTTGAGCTCGAAGAAATGTAGCCCGTAGGCATAATGGTCGAGTGAGTGCTTTCTCAAACTCGAAATAAAAGTAGCCCGTAGGCTTAGTCGAGTGAATGATTCGAACTCGAAGTAATGTAGCCCGTAGGCGTAATGGTCGAGTGAGTGTTTGCTCGAACTCGAAATAAAAGTAGCCTGCAGGCTTAGTAGTCGAGTGAATGATCCAAACTCTAAGTAATGTAGCCCGTAGGCATAATGGTCGAGTGAGTGTTTGCTCGAACTCGAAATAAAAGCAGCCCGTAGGCTTAGTCGAGTGAATGATTCGAACTCGAAGTAATGTAGCCCGTAGGCATAATGGTCAAGTGAGTGTTTGCTCGAACTCGAAATAAAAGTAACTTAGTAGTCGAGTGAATGATTTGAACTCAAAGTAATGTAGCCCGTAGGCGTAATGGTCGAGTGAGTGCTTGCTCGAACTCGAAATAACAATTGCCCGTAGGCTTAGTCGTCGAGTGAATGATTCAAACTTAAAGTAATATAGCCTGTAGGCGTAATGGTCGAGTGAGTGTTTGCTCGAACTCAAAATAAAAGTAGTCGTAGGCTTAGTCGTCGAGTGAATGATTCAAACTCAAGGTAATGTAGCCCGTAGGCGTAATAGTCGAGTGAGTGTTTGCCCGAACTCGAAATAAAAGTAGCCCGTAGGCTTAGTCGAGTGAATGATTCGAACTCGAAGTAATGTAGCCCGTAGGCATAATGGTCGAGTGAGTGTTTGCTCGAACTCGAAATAAAAGTAGCCTGTAGGCTTAGTCGAGTAAATGATTCGAACTCGAAGTAATGTAGCCCGTAGGTGTAATGGTCAAGTGAGTGTTTGCTCGAACTCGAAATAAAAGTAGCCCGTAGGCTTAGTCGAGTGAATGATTCGAACTCGAAGTAATGTAGCCCGTAGGCGTAATGAACGAGTGAGTGTTTTCTCGAACTCGAAATAAAAGTAGCCTATAGGCTTAGTCGTCGAGTTTATCTTAACTCTGTTTGCATAATAAATCTCCAAATAGAGGAATTTTTCTTGGATATAAGATATCGATAAATAGGAGAACTTTCTTTGCAAGTCATTATATATGTGTTCATGTTTCGCGTATGGGTTCGGTCCAACTACATGAGCATGGTTCTTTTTGACCATTTGGCTCTTATAACTTTTCCTATTAGAACCCCGTTGTTGCGAAATAACTTTCTTGCATCAGAACTTGATATATTTGAGGGTTAATGCCCCCCTCCCCCCCCAGTATTCGAGGTCAATTGTAAAGAGGCCTCATATACTGTTGTAAGTGCAGCACGATCATTGGTTGCCTCATTAAAAACCTTGCCAAAAAACCTATTTGGGATAAAATCGGTCTAAGGGAAAAAGAGTGCAACGCGTGCTGTCAGACCTAGGGCTTCGTATTGAAGGATCCATCTTAGCTCCTGATCGGACTTCTGCAGGGATTAATTTTGAAATGTAAATGAATATGGGAGGGTCGTACCTTAGCAGTAGTATCATTTTAGATGTGACACATTCCAATTGCTTGATAGTTGTTTGCCGTTTATAATGCCGAGCTTGTATGATCCCTTTCCGACGTTCTTGAGAACCTGATATGGTCCTTCCCAGTTCGGTCCTAGGTTTCCTTCGTTCGGGTTTCGGGTATTGAGGGTGACTTTTCTTAACACTAAGTCCCCAGGCTTGAAATGGCGGAGCTTGGTTCTTCGATTATAGTATCTTTCGATTCGTTGCTTTTGGGCGGCCAATTGGACGAGAGCAGCTTCTCATTTTTCGTCCGATAATTCGAGGCTAGTGTTCATAGCCTCGTTATTTTGCAGTTATATTGTGTATCGAAATCTGGCACTGGGTTCGCCGAATTCGATGGGTATTAAGGCTTCGAACCCATATAGGAGAACGGGGTTGCCCCCGTACTAGATTTTGACATTGTTCGATATGCCCAAAGGACTGCAGGTAGGATTTCTCTCTATTTTCCTTTAGCGTCGTTCAGCCTCTTCTTTAGGTTTTGAATGATAGTTTTGTTCGTTGATTCGGCCTATCCGTTCCCACTGGGGTGATACCGTGTTGATAATATCCTTCTTATTTTGTGATCTTCGAAGAATTTCGTCACTTTGCTGCCAACAAATTGTTTCCCATTATCACACACTATTTCGGCGAGTATCCCGAATCGACATACGATATGATCCCAGATAAAGTCTATAACCTCTCTCTCTCTTACTTTCTCGAATGCTTATGCTTCAATCCATTTAGAGAAATAGTCAGTCATAAATAAAATGAATTTAGCTTTACCTGGGGTCGATGGCAGAGGGCCGACGATATCCATTCCCCATTTCATGAATGGCCATGGGGATAGGACTCAGTGAAGTTGCTCCCCGAATTGATGGATCATTGGTGCAACCCTTTTACATTTGTCACATTTGCGAACAAATTCCTTTGCATCTTTGCCCATATCGATCCAATAATACCCTGCCCTGATTATTTTTCGGACTAGTGGATCTGCACCGGAGTGATTCCCACAAGTGCCCTCGTGCACATCACGTAGGATGTAATCGGTATCTTCTGGACCCAATCATACTGCCAATGGTCCATCGAATGTCCTTCTGTATAGAGTTCCATCTGAAGCCAACGTGAATCGAGCAGCTTTAGTCCGTAGGGCCCTTGAATCTTTAGGGTCCTATAGGAGCTTTCCGTTCTTTAAGTATTCAATATATTTATTTCTCTAATCCCAGGATAAGCTCGTAGAATTTATCTCGGTATGACCTTCTTCGATCACGGATATCGAGTGTTGAACGACACTCCCCGAGCTCAAGGCACCTTTCGCAACCGATGAACCCAAATTCGCAAGTGCATTAGTCTCACGATTTTGCTCTCGTGGAACATGCTGTAAAGTCCATTGTTTGAAATGGTGCAAAGTGACATGTAATTTGTCCAAATACCTTTGCATTCTATCTTCTCGAACTTCGAAGGTTTTGTTTACTTGACTTACCACTAGCAAAGAGTCACATTTGGCTTCAATGACTTCTGCTCTCAAGTATTTAGCTAGCTCGAGACCTGCAATCATGGCCTCATACTCGGCCTCGTTGTTAGTCAACTTGGTAGTTTTAATAGATTTCCTAATAGTGTTGCCCATAGGTAGCTTTAAAACTATGCCTAGCCCGGACCTCTTCACGTTCGAAGCCCCGTCTGTAAAAAGGGTCCATACCCCCGATAACGTACCCGATTTCAACATGAGTGCTTTTTCAATTTCGGGTACGAGGGTTGGTGTGAAATTGGCCATGATGTCTGCTAAAATTTGAGACTTGATGGCCGTACGGGGTTGATATTCGATATCGTACCACAGAGTTCAATGGCCCATTTGGCCAATCAGCCTTATAATTCGGGCTTGTGCAAAATATTACAAAGCGGGTAAGTGGTTAATACGCATATGGGGTGACATTGAAAGTATGGTCTTAACTTTCTAGAGGCGTTTATCAGTGCAAGTGCCAATTTTTCTAGGTGCGGATATCTAGTTTCTGCTTCACCCAAGGTCCGACTTATATAATAAACGGGAAATTGCGTACCTTGCTCTTCTCGAACTAGGACACCGCTTACTGCGATTTTCGATACCACCAAGTACAAGCAAAGTTTTTCGTCTATTTTTGGAGTGTGAAGTAGTGGTGGGCTCGATAGATATCGTTTTAGTTCCTCTAATGCCTGTTGGCATTCCGGGGTCCAAGAGAAATCGTTCTTCTTTTTGAGTAGAGAGAAAAATTTGTGACTTTGATCTGATGACCTCGAAATGAATAGGCCTAAAGCTGCAAACCGTCCTGTTAGACTTTGTACAGCTTTCACGCTGTCCACGATGGTGATGTCTTCGATAGCCTTGCTTTTGTCGGGGTTAATCTCGATTCCCCGATTTGACACCATGAAGCCGAGGAACTTGCCCGAACCGACCCCAAAAGCACATTTTTCGGGGTTAAGCTTCATGTTATATTTCCTCAAAATCTCAAATGTTTCCTGCAAATGGGTCAAATGGTCCTCTGCGCGCAAGAACTTAACTAGCATGTCATCGGTATAAACTTCCATTGATTTAACTATTTGTTCTTCGAACATTTTATTTACTAGGCGTTGGTAAGTAGCCCATGCATTTTTTAGCCCGAAGGGCATCACATTATAACAATATGTTCCATATTTGGTGACAAATGAAGTTTTTTCCTGGTCCTCCGGGTTCATCTGGATTTGATTATACCCAGAATAGGCATCAAGAAAAGTGAGGATCTCGTGGCCGGCCGTAGCATCGATCATGCGATTGATGTTGGGCAGTGGAAAGGAATCTTTGGGGCATGCTTTGTTCAAATCCTTATAGTCCATGCACATTCTAAGTTTGTTCCCTTTTTAGGCACTACAACTACATTGGCTAACCATTCGGGATATTTCACCTCCCGAATGGACCCTATCTTAAGAAGTTTGGTTACCTCGTCCCTTATGAATGCGTGCTTTTCCTCGGACTGGGGTCTTCTCTTTTGCTTCACCGGTCTGAACCTAGGGTCCAAGCTTAGCCGATATATCATTATGTCCGGTGG
The DNA here is from genome assembly GCA_000715115.1 of Nicotiana otophora. NCBI lineage: Eukaryota > Viridiplantae > Streptophyta > Magnoliopsida > Solanales > Solanaceae > Nicotiana > Nicotiana otophora. The sequence goes on from AWOL01S0002113.1 coordinate 32,466, forward strand.
GATCCCTGTTATATCTAAATGGGACCAGGTAAAGCAATCAATGTTATCGATAAGAAATTGAATAAGTTTCTCCCTGAGTTCGGGGCTCAACCCCGTTCCTAGGTATACCTTCCGTTCGGGCCAGTGCTCGATAAGTGTGACTTGCTCCAGTTCCTTAATCGTTGATTTGGTGGCGTCGGAGTCATCAGGAATCACGAAGGATCGAGGGATCCTCTGATTGTCACCTTCTTCGATCTTTTGGTTATCTGTTTGGGTCAAATCTGATGTCTGTGATTGCTATTTGGTATCTCGTTCCCCTTCTGAGCCCGATCCCTTTACTGGCGAAAGTGAGGATATTGGTTTTGCTTCCTCGATGGCGAACGTTTCTCTTGCGACTGGTTGTTCTCCGTATACTATTTCGACCCCTCTCGATGTTGGGAATTTGAGGATATGATGTAGGGTCGAAGGTACAGCTCTCATGTTGTGGATCCATGGCCTCCCAAAAGGGGCGTTGTATCTCATGTCGCCTTCGATCACATGGAACTTCATTTTCTAAATGGTTCCGGCCACGTTTATTGTATAATTATCTCGCCTTTGGTGGTTTCACATGCCATATTGAATCCGTTTAGAACCAGGGTTGCGGGTACGATTTGGTCCTGCAGGCCGAGCTGTTCTACGACCTTCAATGTGATAATATTGGCCGAGCTACCTGGATCAATCAACATACGCTTAACTTTAGTTTTATTCATGAGTACGGATATTACCAGTGCATCGTTATGAGGTTATATGATTCCTTCTGCATCTTCATCATTGAAGGACAAAGTTCCTATGGGTGTTTAATCTTGAGTTCGAGATCGTTTTTCTCTCACAATCGATGTCTTAGTGCGTTTAAGCACTGGTCCCTAGGGGATATTGGCGCCGCCGATGATCATGTGAATGACGTGTTGTGGTTCTTCTTGTTCATTTTGCTTGCCGAAATCCCTATTTTAAAAATAGTTCTTCGCCTTATCACTTAAACATTCTCGAAGGTGCCCTTTGTTGAATAACCAGGCAACTTCCTCTCTTAGTTTCCTGCAGTCTTCCGTTCTGTGGCCATAGGTGCCATAATATTCGCACATTTGATTGGGATTCCTCTGGGCAGGATCGGTCTGCATGGGTCGAGGCCATTTAGTATCTTTGATGCGTCTGATAGCCGAAATGATGGCGGATGCATCAATGCTGAAGTTATATTTCGATAGTCGAGGTGCTTTCTTAGATCCGGCAGGCCTATCGAACCTACTTCTGTTCATCAGCCCCCAGGACCCTTGATCTCGATAACTTCTTTTGTTATTTTGACCGAGGTTATGTCTCGATTCACTGACTCTGTGGCTTCCATTATACGGTTGGTATCGATCCCCGATCGGATCTCGTTCTCGATTAGTATCCCTTCGAACAGTGGGTTCAGACCCCAATTGATCATCTTCGACCCTAATTTTTGATTGGTACCGATTGTGCACGTCGGCCCACGTGATGGCTGGGTATTCGATCAGGTTATGCTTTAATCGCCGTGAAGCCATCGAACTTCGTTCATTCAAACCTTGAATGAAAGCCTGAACATCCTAATCGTCTGTGACTGGTGGCAAGTCTATTCGTTCCATTTGAAAGCGAGGTACGAACTTCCTCAGTATCTCGTTATCCTTCTGTCGTACCTTGAAGAGGTCCGATTTCCTTGTTGATACTTTTATGGCGCCGACATGTGCTTTAACAAAAGAATCTGCTAACATGGCGAACGAGTCGATGAAATTTGGTGGTAGGTTGTGATACCAAATCATTGCCCCCTTCGAGAGGGTCTCTCTGAATTGTTTCAACACAGATTCGATTTCATCGTCTTCTAAATCATTGCCCTTGATGGCACATATGTAAGAAGTGACATTCTCCTTGGGATCGATCATTCCATTATATTTGGGAATTTCGGGCATACGGAATTTGTTGGGGATTGGTTTCGGAGCTGCGCTCGAGGGAAAAGGTTTTTGCACGAAGTTTTTCAAATCCAACCCTTTTATCATTGGTGGAGCTCCCGGGATCTGATCGACCCTAGAGTTATAAGTTTTTACTTTTTTATCGTTGGCTTCGACACGCTTTGCGAGTTCCTCGAGCAATTTAGCAATTTCGGGAGAAGTCCCCGATTCTTGCTCATTTGACTTCACTATGGCTGGCCCCGTTCTGTGGGTGATTTCTCGAGGTGGATTGGCCTCCGCCCTTCTTTGGAGCTGGGTTTGGCTCTGCAACTGAGCTATTGCTGCCTGTTGGGCTTGCAACATTTCGAAAATCATACGCAAGCTAATGCCATTTTCCTCGACGTGATGGGTATCTCGAGCTGCAGACCGAGTACCACCATAGATGCTATTCTCGGGTTCAGCATGTAGGTTTGCCTCAATGGCTAATGCGAATTAATATCTATTGGCACTCCGATTCGAGCTCCAACGACGTTTAAAAGTGGTCTTTCAGTACTGGGTGTCAAGTTGTTGTTTTCGTCTTAAAGGCCGGCTCTATTGTCGATTGGTGAAGCCATTGGATTGGTGGTTAGTCGTAGCTAATCCGAAATTCAAGATATTTTCGGAAATAAGCGCAAAACACAATGGTGTGTTTTTTCAGATTCGTATCAAATAACCACTATTATCCTTAGCCCCACGGTAGGCGCCAAACTGTTTACCCGAAAAACAGATATAGTTGAATTTATACGTAGTTCTAAGGATATGTGATATAGCTTAATACAAATCGTAAGGATAAAAGGAAATATCAAATATGGACTGCAGAGAATGTAAAATAAACAAAGTTGTAAAGAAGACGATTTTTAGGACTAAGCAAGATGGATCAATGTTTTTAGACTTAAAAGAGTAACTCTTGAATATAAGAGGATATGGTTCTTGAATTACAATGTGAGCTCTATCTGAAAACTGCCCCTCTACAGAAATGATAACCCTCCACCTTTATAGTAGAGGGATCTTACTTTAAATATAATTAAAAATACTCAGTGGAAAGTCCATGATAAATCAGCTTTTCCACAATTTCTGCCAAGATTCTCTCCTCTAGTGGGATTGCAACGGCTTTTGTCTGAGAGCTCGATCTTGACTCGAGCTCTCGATCTTGGCTTGAGCTCGATTCAGACTCGAGCTCTTGATCTTGGCTTAAGCTCGATTCTGATTCGGACCTTTGAATTGATCCGGAGTCAATGTTGGTCGGTCTCTGGATCATATGCTTAATAGCTTTACTTTGCATCATAGTTCGATTTGGATTCGAGCTTGATAATGATATCGAACTCGACATTGATCGGCCCCTCGGGTTCGAAGCTTGTTTGTACCATCTTCGGAAACCATCTCGAAATCTCACTCCGATCGCTTATCTTTCGAACTCGATCAGACGTAGAAGGCCGAAATCTATTTCGACCGTATACACTATTATTAGAGAGGTCCTCATTTAATTATATATCATGTACTCGCCGTTTTCTTTTGTTTGAACCTTTTCGAAGTACAAGGGTTAAATTGACTAATTTCGAACATAGAAATTTTAAGTTTTTTGTAATAAATTTTACATATATAGAGACTATATAAAAGGTTTTGTAAGTCACAATAGTCAATAATTCAAAATATTTTAAAACTATTTGTGAAAATTATAATAAAAAAAATTTTGTTTGACTCTCCAAATTACTAGTAAAAGATTTTTTCTTTTTTCTTTTTAAAGAGAGTTTATAATTGGCAATTGTATACAAAGTAATGTATTGTGCTTCAATCTTCCCTTTTTTCTCTCCCCCTTCTTCCTTCCCAAATTCAAACCTCTTCACCCAAAGCTTAAATTCACTTGCTTCTCGATCTTCATGAATAGACTCATTCAAGTCTTTCCAGAAGTAAGTCAATCGTAAATTTTTATATCTCAATAAATTAAGGAAAACAATATCTCAATAAATAGTGGACATGAAATCAGAATGTGATTCGTCATTCAAATTTCAACCATGGATCATGCTGTCATTGGACCTTCCTATTTTTCTAATTAGCTATGAGAAAATTTTTGTACCATTGGATGTTTTTTGTATCAGTTCGAATTAAAAAGCCTTGTCGATTAGTTCTTATGTTCTTTCCAGTTAAACATTGCATGTTCCAATTAAAAAGCTTAAACTTCATTAATGAAGAGTTTAAACTCCATTAATGATCTGACTAAACAAAATCATGTGATTAGTTAAAAGCTTAAATTAAACTCCATTGATAGCCATTAAAAAGATTTGAAGCTTTGAATTTGAAAATCGAATTTTGCGAAATTATTGGATTGGATGTTGTTACAAATAATTAAGAATATCTTATAGAATTTATATCTCAAATTTTAGGAAATTTGGTGAAGATTCGAATTGTTATTTGTTAGAATTTTAGAGTTAAACTCGAAGAGGAAGACATAAATAAATTGTATGCAATTGTATATTGGTTGTGCAAATAACATACAAAATATAAACCACTAACATAATTACATGCAAGGTGCATATAAGTTGTACGTGTGTTGAGTGAATTATAGCAAAAAATTGTGTAAAAATTATATATAAATCGTACCTACGTTGTGGCTTTTGACCGGATTCTGTACAACCAAAAAATTGTATATAAATTATAATTTTTGATCGAATTTTGTAAAACAATTCTAGTTGTAAATATAAAAAACCTAGCAAAACATAGTAAATATTACCCATCTATAAGAAAAAACCGCATTTTTATATGTGATCAGTTAAAATAACATATGAGATGGAATGATGGATAGATTAGATATTTGTAGGATCATTTCTCCCGGTCAAAAAGATCAGTTTTTTGTTAAAATATGGTTCTAGTACTCTTTTTCATTGCCCATTTAAAAACAATTTGAAATAAGATGTTCTAGAAAGGTCTATCATGCTATGCACATGTATCCGTTTCCAATTTCTTAAGTAATGGGCACAACTTGGAGCATCATCATCATGATCCAGTATAATCTCATTAATGGGGTTTGGGAATGGTAGTGTGTACGCAGACCTTACCCTTTACCCTGGAATAGAGAGATTGTTTTCGATAGACCCCCGACTCCCTTCAAGAACTCCCCAAGACCCCATATTTCTCTTGAAGTGACTCGAACTCACAACCTCTTAATTGGTGTGAATCTTCATTTGTGATATTCCAACAATTCTATTGTTTATCGTGCAGAGAAATAATGGTATCTGGTGTTAATTTTGCTTTCAAATAAATTGCATGGTGAAAAGATACCCATGGTTTTAATGAGGTTTTAGGCCTATAAGGCCTTTTACAATGTTGAATTTAATAAAATATTTTTTTTAGATCTCTTACGTGTAAAAGAAAGATTTTTCACGTGTAAAAGTAAATCTCCCATGTGTAAAAAAAAAAGATAGGGTCATAAAACTAAAAATAAATTTGTAAAAAGCCAAAAAAACCAATTGACCCGGTTTTACTTTTCTAATCGTAAAGGAAATTGAGAATACTTTTACGATCTAATGTTTTGTTTCATTACAGAACTTAATAGTATTTTGGGAAAAGGTCCAAATTTATCCCTTTACTTTTAAATATTGTTTATTATCTAATCTTCGTTATATTATTCAGTTAAATTTACCCCTTCCGTTATACTATCCGGCCAAATTTATCCCTACCTTCAGCAAACTCTTAAAAATTACTCATCAGTCCTTCAGATGACCCAGAATCTCCCAAATTATTTTAGTTAAGTCACTTATTCTTTTTCCCGATACACTATTTTTAAAATAGTCGGCATTTGCCTACTTTCTTAATTGGAAAAAAGAAATAAGAGAAAGAAATATTAAAATAATGCAGTAGTTAGTAAACAAAATATAGTAAATTGAAGAATCTAAATTAGGTAGCTTGTCCAAATTTCAAAAGTACTTTCAATCCCCCAACTTTAATGAATTCGTTCCACAAAAGGTACGGAGACTTTGCAAGTATTAGTGATAGAAGTTGAAATTCCTTGGAGAGTTTGTATTGCCGAATTCAACTTTGCTTTAATCAAATGCCTATGCATTGTGCACTCTTAAGTTAGTCGACCGGACTCTATACTAACTAGACTATTATAAAATATATTCGAATGTACATGTATATGCATGATGAGCAACTACATATAATACATAACAAATAGACCCATAAAATTCTATAATGTGTATATGGTTGAAAAGTTATAAATTTTTTAAATCAATTCCAAAATCAGTATCACAAGAAAAGAAGTGGGTGTAATGGTAATTAAAATTATTCATGAATAATTTGTATAGTTTAGTACCTTTAACATTCACATAATTAGTAATTTCTGAAAATAATGGATCAAGAAGAAGAACAAGTGATTTAAATAAAAGGAATTTGAGAGATTTTAGGTTACCTAACAGAGTGAGGGGTAATTTTTAAAAGTGTAATGGTGGTAGGGATAAATTTGATCGGATAATATAATGGTAGGGTAAATTTGACCGAATAATATAATGGAGGTTAAATGTAATAATATTCGAAAGTAGATGAGTAAATTTAGACCTTTTCTATTTTTTATGTTAACCTGAGATGAATTCAAATGAATAAGTCGTATATAGCTGATGTAAGTTTTTTGAGACTGAGGCATAATAATAGGAGTTGTTCTTGTAATTTTTTGCTCCATTCTTTTTTTATAAGATAAAATAATTTTATCTAAAAAATCGCATTTCTGCTTTTAACTATAATTTTATTTATTGGTTTTAAGAATGGCTGTTTTCTGTTTTCTGAAAGAGAAATTCAAATTAGTATTTTCCATCCCATTTAAAATTAGTCAAAAGACTCGCCATGATAAGAGGAGATATCCAATCTGGAATTGATAAATGCTAGTCATCTGATCTCTTTCAATTTAACCAAAAGAAAAAAGGGAACAAGGGAAGAGGGCAAGAGGTCGAAAGAATTAATTAATTTAGTTACAGAATAGTTGAGAACGTAAAAGAGATAAACTGACTAGTTTTAATTACTTTCCTAATTGGTAAACTACTTAGGATTGTCTTCTAGTAATTTGGTATTCCTGAAGTGATAATAAAAGAAAGAGAGAGTTACACGTAAGTACAACTTATATATATATTAGATGGCTTTTAGAATATGGAATTACTATTTGTGATTAATTTGTTTTGATATGAAATTGCATAGAAGAAATTGAGACAGAAATTGGGAAGTGACACAATATTCACATCCATGAGAATACTAAATATATACATATAGGTATTACATATCGACCAAAAGAGATGTATTTTACTTCAAAAGTAGCATAATTTTTACATCCATGAGAGTATCTATATTCACAAAAGGTGATTCTTTCTCCATACTATAATTGTTCTTCATTGTAGTGCAACAAAAGTATTAAGATCCGTAAAATCACAGAAAAAGACCAAGTTTCAGTACCTATATAACATAATGAATTAAGTTTTAGGGTAATATCAATGCAATCGATTTTTTCTAAAGCACTTTTTAAGTGTGGAATGATGCCTCTCTACAAGATTAATATAAGTACGCCTTCTGTTACACAATTATTGATCAATCAATTGCATTGATACCTGATAGAATTTTTACCAAGAAAATTGAAACGAAGCAAAATCAATTCTATGCATAATAATAATTGCACGAGACTGAGAACATGTAAACGATTTTCCTAAATCTCTTCAAATTTAGCTTTTGTTGGATAAAATTATGCAAGAGAAATGGGAAGCGAGTGCACAATCTACAACATTGTCATTAATGAAAAAACAAATACAAATTTAGCATGACCACTAAAGCATTTGACCAAACAATCGAGTATGTTATCCTCGTAACTCGTGCAAAAGATGCTAGTATCTGCATCACAATGAACAAAGAAGTTAATATAGACTTAGGAAAGAAATGAGCTAGGGAGATGCTTATGTCCTTTTCTATGACAACTAAAAACCAAAGCAGGGAAAGAACAAACTTCTTTAATAAAAGGATGACGAAACACACAAACAGTTAGAAAGCTACTTAGAACATTAACATCAGAAACATTCTTTTCGTCTTTCATATTCAAAGTAGTTAACTATCCATTAAGGCAAAATACATACATGCAATGAAAAAGAACTTAGTACTAAGCAAAATATGAAGAGGTGATATAATAATGAGGAAGACATGGTGATTTTTTCTTAAATCATTCTGCATTGACATGTTAATAAACCATGGAGAATGAGTTAATTAAGTAATATGGGAGATGGGGTAGTATCATAGACAGATAGTAAATAGGTAAACTAACCTAATTTCACACCAACAAAAGATTAGTTTTAACCGCAGGCAGAAAGTAGCAACATCACTGTGGCTTTAACCGCATCCAAAAATAGCAGCAAAATGCCTTCAAATGCATCCCAAAACAGTAGCAAAATGTGGCTTCAACTAAGAGAGCAGTAGCAAAATGTGGCTTCAACTAAGAGAGCAAGTGAAATTAAGTAAATATGTTGTATTGATAGAACGCTCCAAGGGAAAATTAAACAATGCTAAGAAGTGCAAGAACAAGTGTACATAGTAATTACACATGTGTTGAGAGATGATGCATTCTCAAGAAATAAGCCAAGAAATTTATTCCCCGTTAACAATGATATCTTAACAATCAAATAAAAGATAAAAGCCTAGAAATTGGGAAATATATCGGTTTAGTTTCCTCGTACTATTATTTATTCAGTTTCATCACCCAAACCTATCTTTAATTGGCGGCACCTCGATATGTTGTCTTTTCTCTCAAACCTCTATGATTATGCACCCTCTAGTGCAGATTTTCCATTCTCTATATTTCTATCTTTTGATTTTATTTTTTTATTCACATCACATAATGTTAGAGAATTCCTCCCACAGAATCATTTTTTTTCATTCACATCACAGTATATCATAGAATTCTTCGAATGGTGTCCGAAGAAATTCCCATATTGATAGAGTTTCTAGTTGTACGCAAAATTTGTATTGAGGCAACTTTTCACCTAGATAAAGGAAAACGGGAAAAGCGAAAATAGATATACAATCTAATCTTTCTGTTTCAAGAAATAACTTTATAGAAACTGCATGTTATACTTGCCAACAAAGTAGTTCTCCAGATCATTAAAACCAATTGACTCATATTTTATCCTCACACTAAACTCAAACTATATCATTCTATACTCCATGAAAACATCTTAAGTTGACGGCCATTGGAAGTTAAAAAAAAAATCTGCAACCCAAATAAGAACTCCATTATTTAGTTTCTGAAGTTGTCTTGACTTCCTAATTATGAAAGCAATTAATAAGCATCCCTATGGTGTATCTGGGAATTCATATATTTGAAGACGAAGACTGTCACTCAACAATAAATTGTGTTTATATTACCAAAAATAATATCCATCTCAACAAAACACAAGTTTAAACCTTTTCATCTTTCTTATTCTTTTTCCTAACAACAACTGAGAAAGCCTCTTAAATAGATCTGGAGATTAATCAATTCACAGATTTTATATATGCAGTTGTATTTAGCTAAAGTAAAATCAAAGATGAATGACATACAAAGATAGAACAGAAGAACTGCTATTTTTACGGAGGAAGAGCAAAAAAATAATGCCTCTTTTATTGAGGCAAGAAAATATTGTTCCTATAATCCATCCATCAAAATGCAGTTGCTCACTTTTCTTTTTAAACTTTCTTTCTTATTCCCTATTATTTGGACCTTGATGTGGAGACAGACACCAATTTGAACAACTACAACGACCATCTTAACAGTCCAATATCTATTGCACATTTGATTCATCAAGATCAAGCAATGACACAAACTGATCAACACTGGCAATTGATTCACATGGCATGTATAGAGCAAATAGCCGATAAAATCAAAATAAACTTATAATACCAAGATTCAAGCTCTAACCTTCAATGTAATTAGAAACAATAAAAAGAGAAACACACAAATTGATTAATATGAGCAGATAAAAGAACAACAACTTTATTAGAAAGTTCAAATACCTTACAATTACTTTTTCAAAGGAGGAGTCTTTATTTCCAAGCCCCGCTTGTAGTGGAAAGCATCGTCTTTGTTAGTTGTCTCTTGAGATTCTCTTCCCTCCAAGCTAAGATGTTCAATTTTGCGTTTTCTCCCCTCGGCAACATCCATCATGGTTGGCGGGAACTCTTGGTGGATCTCATTGTCTTTGTTCAGTAAGATAAAATAGACAACTTTTGCACTGTATCATGATATTTTGTAAATAATTTTTTTCATTTGAATTTTGAATATCTTTCCACTCAACTGTACCTCTCTTTTTTCGGTTGTAGCTGCTGGTTTTACCTTTTTGTGGCAAAAACAAATTGCACATGATTCAACTATGATGTTGTTTTGTCTTTTTATGCATCGTTTAGCAATGCCTATATATTGACTAATAATTTGAAATCCTATATATGATATTAATTCAGAACTTTAATTTTTTAATCATTTGTAGCATTTTAGTATGAGATCGTATTTCCATAGTGTAGTATTGTTGAGTGGTAAGAGGGTGAAGCACTCGCAACCTTGTAATATGGTTCTTGTTAAATCAAGCACACAGAGAAATATTTTTTGGCTAAGCTAAATATTTGTTATTGTTCATTGTTTCATACTGAACTCCTAAGCTTCAGATATATGTTATGTAGCTTGGATGCTTGATTTCTGTGATTACAAAGTAAAATATTTCTTATGTAGCTTGGATGTTTGATTTCTGTGATTACAAAGTAAAATATTTCCTTCTTTATTTCCCTAAGCACCAGACTTCTCTTGTTTTTTGCAACTCAAATATTTGGGAGGTTTTATTTACATGTCAAGTATTTTACTTTTTCGGTTTTTGTGTCTTCGGGTTTGATACTTCTTAATTTATATTACCTTGTAAATAATAAAAAATGTCTTGCATTTGAGGTTTACTTTACAGTCGTAGTATTGAGTGGATTATTAACTCAGAAAAAGGTAATCACTACTGTTCTTAGTAGATACAGTTTAAACAAACCTTGATTTTTAGTCATACCTGTTCTTTTCCGTGAAAAAGGCAATGGGTCATTTATAATAAGAGAACTTTGGTTGGTAGAAACATTGGCTGCGTTAGAGGATGATGTGTTAGCTGCATCAACACTAATTGAAGATTCAGTAGACCGTCGTCTTTTCAGTTCTGCTCTGTTTGCACGCCGTCGTGCCAAAAGGGCCTCTTTTTTATTAGGTGGCATCAGTCTATATAATTCGCGTCGCCTAGCCAGTTTGTCAGCATGTGATTTTCCAAAGGTCTGGTCATTTTTATGGTTTCTATTCGCCATTAAGGCAGCTTATCTATTGCCGGAATATTTTTCTTATTATTAAGGCTTGAAAAGGAAAACACTGAAATTTTAGATACATGTAATGATATGCTTATAAGTTATGTAAGTTTAATCATAATGGCATACATCACAAACAAAAGCAACTCAGGTAATGATATAAATTTCATAACTGATTCTGAATATAATAGATTACCTTTTAGCTAAAAAGAGTTAAAGAATGATGGGATGACCTGAAATGAATAAAATGAGTAAATTCTTTACTCGTCAAAAACAATTAAAATAAATAAATGACAAATGACTAAGATAGACAAAGGGAATGTTGTTTCCAAAATCAATTTTTTTTGATGATCTGGTCAATACCTCCTTAATACGAAGAAGGTAAGAGAAAAATATTAATGAATAAATCTAGCAGAAGAGCAGTACTTACCACACAGTGATTTTTGCTATTAAAACGCGCGAACACACAACTATCACAACAGACAGTGAGCCCTATAATAAGAAAAATAAAACAAATCAAGAAAAGTGTCAATAATAGGCAACGCAGCCTGAAAAAGATAGATAATATTCAAAATTACAAGAGTAAAAGACATTATTATATTGTTTATATCTTAACTCATATTCAAAGATTAAATAAACCCAATAAAAAGGTTCTACCCTAAAATACTAAGAGAAAAGTAGTACAATACAGAGCCTTAAATATTTTTTGTATTTATTGGTTTGGGTAAAAATTGAATACAATTAGCTTTGTTGGGAATATTGTGGTTGCTTATTAATGGAGTATATAAATATTTGAAAGTAAAATATGTCAAGAAGGAATCTTGGTGTAGCACGTTAATATTTGAACAAACCTAAGCAGACAATGGCTATTCTTTCTAGGAGTATTTGTTTTGTGAACATAAGCTACAGTTTTTAGAATGACAAAGCATTATTTTTATCTGAAATTGGAACACCCAAAGTAGATAAAAAAAACTGAAAAAATAGTTCTTGGGAAATAAAAGTAGGAGAAATTCAGATCTGAATTAGGAACATTCAAAGTAGATGGAAAAAACTGATAAAGTAATTCTTGGTATAAGTTTAAATGAACAATAATGGCACCTACAAAAAACTTTCAGCATAAAATCGAAAAGGAGATGAGAAAAAAAATTTACCAAACTAGTTGAGAAGATGAATCAAACTTACAAAAGAGCAAAGAAGATGAAAGTGAGTGTGAGCAAAGAAGATGAAAGTGTGACTTAAAGAGTAAATGAGATAAAGTGGCTGGGCCTCTTCACGAGCACTTCCTCTTACACTCTCTTCTCTATCTCACAACTCTCAAAAAGAAAAAAAAAATATTCAAATAAAAAAGAAACAAAGCAGTCCCTAAAAATCTGAAAGTTGACGCAAAAACCAAGCAAAAAAATCAGACTTTTTCCTTCTTCAAACTCCCCCATTCATCATCCAGCTTTCTAGTAAACCAATTCCTTGTCAAAATCCAGCACTTGTCACACACACCCAATAATCCGAAAAAAATCCAAAAAAATAGAAGGAAAAAGATTAAACCCCATTAGAGAAATTCCCAAGAAAATGAAAGAGATCGTGATAGGAAAAATCCCAAGATGGCTCTTCTTCTAGTAAATCCAAGATTTTTGAAAAACAACCAGATGCTGGAAGGGATGAGCTTTTAGTTGTTTTGGGCTATAAGGTTAAATCTTCAGATCTGGCTAAAGTTGCGCAACAACTTGAACAACTTGAGATGGCTATGTGTACAACATTACAAGATGGAATTTCTCATCTTTCTACTGATACAGTTCACAAGAATCCTTCTGAAATCGGAACATTCAAAGTAGATGAAAAAAACTGATAAAGTAATTTTTGGTAGAAGTTTAAATGAACAATAATGGCACCTGCAAAAAAATTACAGCATAAAATCAGAAAGGAGATAAGAAAAAAGATTACCAAGCTAGTTGAGAAGATGAACTAAAATTACAAAAGAGTGAAGGAGATGAAAGTGAGAAGATACAGTGCCTTACAGAGTAAATGAGATAAAGTGTCTAGGCAATGTAGATGAAGTGACCGAAAAATGGGAGTTGGGATTTTGATAGAGTAACTTTTCTAAAATAGTATAGATATATTCTATGTTTCCATACGTCCATTGGTTTAATATTCTTAGTAGAAAATTAAAAAATAATATTGAAATATATAATAAAATAAGAGGGTATAAAGATAAATATATCCTTGATTTACCAACTTCTCATTTCTATATAATAGAAACATTATAACCTGGTGGTCCTGACATAACTTTACAATTATGTAGCCAGGTCCGAAAAAAATCGATTTTCTTGATCTTCTACTGCGAATTTTTTATGATATTTTATTTTTTGCATACAATCAATTTAAATCGATCATATATTCCGTTCTGTGGCCATAGGTGCCATAATATTCGCACATTTGATTGGGATTTCTCTGGGCAGGATCGGTCTGCATGGGTCGAGGCCATTTAATATCTTTGATGTGTCCGATAGCCGAAATGATGGCGGATGCATCAACGCTGAAGCTATATTCCGATAGTCGAGGTGCTTCCTTAGATCCGGCAGGACTATCAAACCTACTTCTGTTCATCAGCCCCTGGGACCCTTGACCTCGATCACTTCTTTTGTTATTTTGCCCGAGGTTATGTCTCGATTCACTGACTCTGTGGCTTCCGTTATACGGTTGGTATCGATCCCCGATCGGACCTCGTTTTCGATTAGTATCCCTTCGAACAGTGGGTTCAGACCCCAATTGATCATCTTCGACCCTAATTTTTGATTGGTAGAAGTTTAAATGAACAATAATGGCACCTACAAAAAAATTACAGCATAAAATCAGAAAGGAGATAAGAAACAAAATTACCAAGCTAGTTGAGAAGATGAACTAAAATTACAAAAGAGTGAAGGAGATGAAAGTGAGAAGATACAGTGCCTTACAGAGTAAATGAGATAAAGTGTCTAGGCAATGTAGATGAAGTGACCGAAAAATGGGAGTTTGGATTTTGATAGAGTAACTTTTCTAAAATAGTATAGATATATTCTATGTTTCCATACGTCCATTGGTTTAATATTCTTAGTAGAAAATTAAAAAATAATATTGAAATATATAATAAAATAAGAGGGTATAAAGATAAATATATCCTTGATTTACCAACTTCTCATTTCTATATAATAGAAACATTATAACCTGGTGGTCCTGACATAACTTTACAATTATGTAGCCAGGTCCGAAAAAAATCAATTTTCTAGATCTTCTACTGCGAATTTTTTATGATATTTTATTTTTTGCATACAATCAATTTAAATCGATCATATATTCCTATGGCAACTACAAAATATAAATCAACCACAATACAACTTAAAAAAAAACGAAAAAGAGTATCCTATTGGAGAAAGAGATAATAGCCCATCGTGCGAGCATCCTATTGGAGATACTTCGATTGTTAATACGATGTATAAGGCCGCTACTACAAAGAGTATTACACCCTTGATCAACGTCCGACTTCTCAATGACCGAATGAGAGAGGTTTTTACCGTTTTCTCTTCTCTCCAACACTCTCAGATTGATCACCTTGACCATCTCGGTAAAACAGATCAAACTTATTATTACTAAATTATTTGAATTATTTCAAAGACCCGACATGTATTTTTTTTTTTGCATGGGCTCTTTCATTAACTGATATAAATATCAGTTAGTCTGCATTTTGTTTTCTTGACAGAAAAAAGATAAGAAAGCATAATGAATCACTTAGTGTCCACCCGTTGCCAATCTACTTTCCGGCCTCATATGACAATAAAAAACTAGAGCATTTCTTTCATCGATAGATGAAGAATCGTGAACATAATAATTTCTTGACTCTATCTCCTGGCAGTATCCTTATGAAACTATTTTGGATCTTTCCTGAAACATAATTTATAATCAAATCTAAAAGAACCCAGAACAAACCATCGGGAAGTGATTCAGGTACTAGTACATCGAAGCCTTAAGAGAGCCGCTGGACTCCATACAAGGCCAAAGCACCCAAGTACTCTTTTACGAATATTTCCCGCACTTCGTCAATAAATTTGTAAAATTATGACCAATTTCATATGTGGCAATCCCGCCAAGATTTTCTCGTTAGTTAGGGGAAGAATCCGCCTGAATCGAGTTGTTTGAGGAACATATCGAGAGAAGGAATCCCCTAAGAAGAGTTAGAATGATAGTTCAGGCCCCTTGGGCGGTACCAAATAAATGACTACTCACCTCCTTCCTCGACTGTAGTTCATGAGGAGGCATCCTCTACTGAAGCAAATCCAACTTTTCCTATTATAGCTCATAATTCATCACCACTCAATTCTGATACAGCCCAAGAGCTCAGGAGGTCTAGTAGACCAAGAAGACCTCCTGTATGGTTGCAAGATTATGTCACTAAACCAGTAACTCATACCTATCCCTATCCTATCTCATCATATGTAGCCTACTCCAAATTGACGACACCTTATTAGCATCTACTGGCACTTCACTCAGTTATTCCTAAACCTAAGTCCTTTAAAGAGGCTGTCTCAGATCCCAACTGGGTGCAGGCAATGAAGCAGGAAGTAGCAGCTCTTGAAGATAACAACACCTGGACCATTGTCGACCTGCCTCCTGGCAAGGCTCCTATTGGGTGCAAATGAATTTTTAAGGTCAAGTACAGGGCTTCAGGTGAAGTTGAAAGGTATAAGGCCAGGTTGGTGGCCAAAGGGTACATCCAGAAAGAAGGTCCTGACTACATTGAGACATTCTCAAGCTGCCTCTCTGAATTGGCAGATTTACCAAATGGATGTACACAATTCATTCCTCAATGGCGGTCTTCTTGAGGAAGTGTATATGCAAATTCCCGAAGGCTTTTGCAGACAGAGGGAGACTCAGAAGGTCTGCAAACTCCAAAAGTCACTGTATGGGCTTAAGCATGCCCCAAGATAGTGGAATATGAAGTTAACAGAAGCTCTAGTGGAGATGGAATTCCAACAAAGTCACTTTGACTATTTTCTCTTCACTAGAAAAGCAAAGTGTAACATAGTTGTAATCTTAGTCTATGTGGATTATTTGATCATCACATGCAACAATCCTAGTCAATTAAACCAAACAAGATATGGCCTACAGACTTGGCTCAAAATAAAGGACCTTGGGGAGGTGAAGTTCTTTTTGGGCATTGAATTTGCTAGGTCCAAAGAAGGGATAGTAATGAATCAGAGGAAGTATGCTATGGAGATGATTTCTGAGTCTAGCCTAAGTGGAGCAAGGCCTGCTGGCACTCCTCTTGAAATGAACCAAAAATTAAAATCAGCAGACTATGACAGTTGGATGAAAACTAATGCAACAGATGCGATGTTAAAAGATCCTAGTAGTTATCAAAGGATGGTAGGGAGGTTGCTGTACCTCACCATGATCAGACCTGACCTTGCCTTTGCAGTAAAGGCCCTTAGCCAATTTTATACACTATCCAAAAGTGTCACATATAGAAGCAGCCTTTAGGGTGGTAAGATACATCAAGGCTGAGCCTAGGTTAGGTCTCCTGATGCCTACTAATAGCACAAACAAACTTAGAGCCTACCGTGACTCAGACTGGAGAGCTTTCCTGCAAACCAGAAGATCAGACACTGCTATTTAGTAAAGTTTGGAGATGCATTGATATCATAGAAGTCCAAGAAACAAGAGACAATTTCTAGGAGCTCAGCAGAAGCAGAATTCAGAAGCATGGCTGCATGTGCTGCAGAAGTAACTTGGCTAGTAGGACTCTTTGGAGAGCTTGGAGTGAAGATTGAACTACCTGTTGAGCTACTCTGTGATAGTAAGGCTGCAATTCAGATTGCAGCCAACCCAATCTTTCACGAAA
>AWOL01S0002113.1:52292-78044 GCA_000715115.1 Nicotiana otophora
TATATATATATATATATATAGATTGCCACTTTGTGAGGGAAAGAATATTACAAAGAGTGATGAAGACTGAACACATATCTACAAAAGAGCAATTGGCTGATCTCCTAACTAAGAGCCTGGGCAAGCTACAACATGACTATCTACCGAGAAGTTTAGGAGTGAAGAACATGTTCAAGCCATCAACTTAAGGGGGAGTATTGAAGATGAGTTAGTTGGAAAGCAAGTTGTGGTTGTGGGACCCACCTAATGTTAAGTTATTATAATCTATGTAGGTGATTAGGCGGTTAGAGTAGTTAAGCATCAGTAGAGTAGCGTGTATAAATACACTGTAATTGTACATGATTAGAGACAATTCAATGAAGAAGATAATTTTTCATTTCCAAAAATTCTCTCTCTAAAGCTCACAACATCTTTTTCCTTAATTCACTCTCAAACTAAAGCTTCCACCCATGGAAGTTATCATCTTTTCTTGAAAGTGAGTGGTCAAGGAACTATAACCCGTAACTTTGGCATAGTTCAAATATTTTTAATGAATGAAAAATTAAATGCATAATGGAATTATTTTTTTTGAGTTTTCACTAGTCACCCACTATCCGACATCCAAATTACTGTATGCATGTTTGTATATGAATTTCTCTTACTTAATCATAGTTAGTTCATATGTATTTTATGTCATTAAATCACTTAATCATAATGAGTTGACGTGTATATATGGTTAAAATCGGGCCCACTCTATTTTACTATTTGACCGAGACCGAGAGGTTGCATCGAAGGACGACCTAGTAAAGGAACAGACTAAATCACAAGAATAAGGTACCGAGTTCAGAATCGAGGTACCTGTCGAGATCAAGGCTAGTAGCGATCGAAGCCAAATGAGACAGACATCAAGCAAGATCGAAGATAGCACAATAACAGAAAGGCGAGATGTCCAAGACTGGTCAAGGATCATGGAGTAAATCTCAGAACAGATCAAATCAGAAATGGATAATTAGATAATCATGGGATTTCTTTCTATAATTAGAATTATACCATAAGTGGAATTTTTCTACTATATAAAGGAGGGTTCTAATTATTTGTAACGGACGTTGTTCACAGATATCAAAGCAATATAATTCTCTTTCTCGTGTATACTATGGTTCATCAGCTTGTTATATTTTAATCGTTCTTGCATCAACCAGTTCAAGGGTATCCAAACGCAAGGGCTGAGTTCCATTCTAACACTGGTTTGCTTTACTTTATAGTTCATCTTTGTTATTAATTTTCATATTTATCAATTGGTATTAAGTGAAATCGCGTGTCCTTAGAACCACATTATAAGTTTAATTGTTATCCAATTTTAAGGGTAAATAGTTTGGCGTCCACCGTGGGGCTAAGGATAATAGTGATTGCTTAATACTAATTCCGATAACACACAATACTTTATACTTGTTCTCGTAAGAATCTTTGTATTCAGGATAAACATGTCAAACTCACAAGCACCGCCTACACATGGTGACAACGGCCTCGGATTTCACGGGGAAAATGACAATATAGTCGCCCCAGGGATCGAGGTGCCTCAGGTTGACCTCGAGGGAGCACCAATTGCAAATTCCGTCGATGTCGGTTCACATGTCGCCCTAAATGCAAATTTGGGCATTGATCCCGAAGGTAGAGTACGCAGGGAAGTTCGATCAGGTGGTCGAGGTACACAGGGCGGAGAAGATGGTGGAGTTAGCCTCCAATTGATATTCGAAATGTTACAGGCTCAACAAGCTGCTATAGCACAACTACAAAATCATCACCGAACACCGAGTTGGATCGAACCAGAAGTCGTCCACAGGACCGAGCCTGTGTCGGAAAGGTCGAACACTGACGAATCGGGGACTGACCTCACCATTATGAAAATGCTCGAGGAGCTCACTAAACGGATTGAATCGAGAGAAAAGAAATCGAGGTAAATGACAAGAAAGAAGAGACATACAACTCTCGGGTTGACCAAATACCAGGGGCACCGCCGATTCTAAAGGGTATGGATTCAAAGAAATTCATACAGAAACCTTTCCTTCCAAGTACGGCTCCGAAACCCATTTCGAAGAAATTTCGAATGCCAGAAATTCCTAAGTACAATGGGACCACCGACCCTAATGAGCATGTCACATCTTATACATGCGCAATAAAAGGGAATTACTTGGAAGACGATGATATTGAATCTGTTCTACTGAAGAATTTTGGAGAAACCTTGTCGAAAGGAGTATTATATGGTACCATAATTTTCCGCCTAATTCCATCGATTCCTTCGCCATGCTTGCAGACTCCTTCATAATGGCACATGCCGGAGCAATAAAGGTTGCGACTAGGAAGTGAGACCTCTTCAAGGTGAAACAAAAAGACAACGGAATGTTGAGGGAATTTGTATCTCGGTTCCAGATGGAATGCATGGAAATACCACCGGTCACAGACGATTGGGTTGTTCAAGAATTTACTCCAGGTTCGAACGAACGAAGTTTGGTGGCATCACGACAGCTAAAGCAGAATTTAATTAAATATCCAACAGTAACCTGGGCCGATATATATAATCGGTACCAGTTAAAGATCTGGGTCGAGTATGATCAATTGGGGACCCCTTCCGGTTCCGTTTATCAAAATAGGCCCGTCGGCAGAACTCAAAGGGAGATTGATAGAGAACCCCGGCGAACAGAGATCGGTATCAACCATACAACGCAGATCATAGAAACAGCATCCCAGGACGCAATCCCATCCGAAATAATCGAAGGAATGATCGAGAAAAGATCTCTCGAGGGCTCATGAGCAAAAGTGGCTTCGATAAACATGCCGATCCCGCAGAAGCACCACGATTATCAAAATACAACTTCAGCATCGACGCATCAGGTATTGTGTCAGCCATTGGGAGAATCAAAGATACTAGATAGCCCATACCCCTACAAACCGATCCATCCCAAAGAAACCACAATCAAATATGCAAATACCATGGTACATATGGTCATAGAACCGAAGACTGCAGACAACTAAGGGAGGAGGTGGCCCGTCTATTCAACGAGGGTCACCTTCGAGAATTCGTAAGCGACCGAGCTAAAAACCATTTCAGATACAGGGATGCAAACAGGAAAAACGAGTAGGAAGAACCACATCACGTGATTCACATGATCGTTGGTGGGGTCGATATTCCACAAGGGACCGTGTTCAAATGTACTAAAGTATCAATCACCAGGGAAAAATAAACTCGAGACTATGTACCATAAGGCACTTTATCATTCAATGATGAGGAAGAAGAAGGGATCTCACAACCCCACAATGATGCTTTGGTAATATCTATCGTTATGAATAAAATTCAGGTTAAACGTGTTTTAATTGATCCAGGAAGCTCGGCCAATATTATTTGATCGAGGGTCGTGGAGCAGCTCGGCCTACAAGATCAGATCGTACCCGCAGCTCGGATTATCAATGGCTTCAACATGGCGAGTGAAACAACTAAAGGTGAAATCATCCTACCTGTAAATGCAGCTAGAACTATTCAAGAAACAAAATTCCATGTGATCGAGGGCGATATGAGATACAACGCACTGCTCGAAAGACCCAGGATTCACAACATGAGGGCGGTCCCCTCAACCTTTCACCAAATGCTGAAGTTCCCAACACCGGATGGAGTAAAAATAGTGTATGGGGAACAACATGCTGCCAAAGAGATGTTCGCGGTCGACAAAGTAATACCGGTATCGGCGATTTTGTCAACAAAGGGATCATAGTCCAAAGGAAAATAGAAAACTAAATAGCAACCACAACTACCAGCCTCGACTCAGTCGGAGAAGCAGGGAACAGTCGAGGACTACTGGATCCCTCTATCCTTCATAATCCCCGAGAATTCCGACGCCACCAAATTGACAGTCGAAGAGTTGGAGCAAGTCATACTGATCGAGCATCTACTCGATCGAAAGGTATACCTGGGTACGGGGTTAACCCCCGAGCTTAAGGAAAAACTCATTAAATTTCTTATCAATAACATGGATTGTTTTGCTTGGTCCCACCTAGATATGACAAGGATCCCGCCGGAGATCACTACACATCGAGTGAGCTTGGACCATTAGTTCTGCCCGGTAAAATAAAAGAGAAGGCCCCAGTCCGAGGTAAAACATTCATTCATTAAGGACGAGGTAGCCAAACTTCTCAAAATAGGATCCATTCGGGGGNAAAGAGAAGACCCCAGTCCGAGGTAAAACATACATTCATCAAGGACGAGGTAACCAAACTTCTCAAAATAGGATCCATTCGGGATGTAAATTATCCCGAATAGTTAGCAAACGTAGTCGTAGTCCCTAAAAAGGGAAATAAACTTAGAATGTGCGTAGACTATAAAGATTTAAACAAAGCATGTCCTAAAGACTCTTTTCCTCTGCCGAATATCGATCGCATGATCGATGCCACGACTGGCTATGAGATACTTAATTTTCTCGATGCCTACTCCGGGCACAATCAAATACAAATGAACCCAGAGGATCAGGAAAAGACTTCGTTCATCACCAAGTACGACACCTATTGTTATAATGTAATGCCGTTTGGACTACAAAATGCTGGTGCCACTTATAAACGCTTAGTAAATCGGATGTTCGAAGAACAAATATGTAAATCAATGGAGGTTTATATTGACTATATGTTAGTTAAGTCCCTGCGAGCATAGGACCGTTTGACACATTTGTAGGAGACCTTCGATATACTAAGGAAATAC
The DNA here is from genome assembly GCA_000715115.1 of Nicotiana otophora. Taxonomy (NCBI): domain Eukaryota; kingdom Viridiplantae; phylum Streptophyta; class Magnoliopsida; order Solanales; family Solanaceae; genus Nicotiana; species Nicotiana otophora. Next base: position 57,013 of record AWOL01S0002113.1, read on the forward strand.
AACATGAAACTCAATCCGGAGAAATGTGCATTCGGGGTCGGCTCGGGCAAGTTCCTCGGCTTTATGGTATCAAATCGGGGGATCAAAATCAACCCCGATAATATCAAGGCAATCGAAGACATCATAGTCGTGGACAATGTTAAGGCCGTACAAAGATTAACAGGACCCATAGCCGCCCTAGGTCGATTCATCTCAAGGTCTTCAGATAGAAGTCACAGGTTCTTCTCACTACTCAAAAAGACGAACAATTTTGCATGGACCCCGGAATGCCAACAAGCATTTAAATAATTAAAGCGGTACCTCTCGAGCCCGCCACTGCTTCATACTCCGAAAGTGGACGAGCAACTCTACTTGTACTTAGCAGTCTCGAAAATCGCAATAAGTGGGGTCCTAGTTTGAGAAGAGCAAGGTATGTAATTTCTTGTTTACTATGTTAGTCGAACTTTTGGTGAGGCCGAGAACCGGTACCCACACTTAGAAAAATTAGCGCTTGCCCTAATAAGCGCCTCTAGGAAATTAAAACAATATTTTCAGTGTCACCCGATCTGTGTGGTGACTACTTATTCCTTCACAATATTTTGCATAAGCCCGAACTCTCGGGCCGATTGGCCAAATTGGCCGTCGAGATCAGTGGGTACGATATCGAGTATCGACCCCGAACTGCCATCAAGTCTCAAATCTTAGTGGACTTCATGGTCGACTTTAAGCCAGCCCTCGTACCCGAGCTCGAAAAGGAACTATTATTAAAGTTGGGTACATCATCGGGGGTGTGGACCCTCTTCAAAGATGGCGCTTCGAACGTGAAAGAGCCCGGGCTAGGAATCGTTTTGAAGCCTCCCACGGGTAGTACAATTAGGCAAGCTATTAAAACTTCCAAGTTAACTAACATTGAGGCTGAGTATGAGGCCATGATTGCAGGTCTCGAGCTAGCTAAAGGTTTGGGAGCAGAGGTCATTGAGGCCAAATGTGACTCCATGTTTGTGGTAAACCAAATCAACAACACCTTCGAGGTTCGAGAAGATCGAATGCAGAGGTACTTGGACAAACTACAGGTGACTCTACATCGGTTTAAAGAATGGACCCTACAGCATGCGCCTTGAGAACAAAATAGCGAGGTCGATGCTGATGTATAAAGGGATGGTACCTTGTATGGTACTAGTCCATAAAATATCGAGTATTATAGCTCGGACCGTATTTTATCCCAAATCGACAACCAAATGAGTTTCATTGAAGGTTGTCGATTTGGGATAAAATACGGTCCGAGCTATAATACTCGATATTTTATGGACTAGTACCATACAAGGTACCATATGACCGTGATAGTACGATGTATAAAGTGTATTAAAAATAAGTAGAATTATACATAATTTGAGATAATTTTTAATTATGTGGGTAATTGATTAATTATCGGGTATCGGGATATTACCTAATTAATTAATTGGTTATAGGATAAGATTTAAAAAGAACCTCCCCAAAACGTGGAAGCCCCCCCTCCCCCCCATATTCCATTTAATGACTCTTAATTCAATTTGGAAGGTGGCAACGTGTAAAGAGTTAGTACCTTATCTCATTTGGTTAAAAGTGTTATCAAGAAAGCAAAAGAATGAGACATAGTAATCATTATACTCTTTTCCAAACAATATTTCACTTTAGATCAAAGGAGTCTCTTCGGCAAACAACATGAAGTAAAAGTGTTATGAAGCAACACTTTTCATTACGTCGTACAAAATTTTGCTACGTGATTTCTTCAACCAACGAGGTTTCTTAGCACAGTAGTAATATGAAATTTTGCGGTTCTAAAGGAGTACGGTACAACCTTTTCCAAGAATATCATACGGATTTTTCTCTACTCCAGGTATGTTAAGGCTATCCCTTCTTTCTTTTTGGTATGATCCAAATTATACGGAAGAAACGAGCAAACGCACAGGTTTCATAAACGACTCTATTCATAGAAATACTAGGGGTCTCTATGTTCTTGATTCCCCATGTGACATATTATTATATTTTCTATTTACGGGTCTCAGAATGATACGCAGTTGATAAAGTTTATCCGAAAGGAATATTGAGATTATTAACATATTTTCATGCATTTCATTCATTTATACATGTACATTGACCCATGCCTAGATAGCGTTATATAGGCTTATATATATATATATATATATATATATATGGGATATGGGAAAAAGGTTACGCCGTTATATACGCACCACCACCTGATCAATTAGTATATGTTGATGATTTTGCCCACAGTGGCCGAGATGATATGATGATATACCCACAGAGGCTTGATGATATTATGTATACCTATACCTATGCATGACATGACATTTATACGCACGTGCATGACATTATAAATGTTTTAGGATTTATAAAGTGATTTAGACTTATAGTCGGAATTCTTTATTCCATGTTTCATCTATGTCTGCTATGTACTGATTTTTATGCCTTAAATACTCAGTACATTATTCGTACTGACGCCCTATTCTCGGGGCCTGCGTTTCATGCCCGCAGGTGCAGGTAGGCAAGCCGACGTTCCCCATTCTTAGGATCCCCGATCAACGAGAGTTGGCGTGCTCCACTTGATCCGGAGCTGCTTTTAATTTTGGTATGATATGCTTATATACATATATGGGTATGATGTGGCTCAGTCCCGTCCTTGTACAGTTGTATTTTATATTAGAGGTCTGTAGACAGTTATGTATAATTGGATAGTATGTGGTCTTGTTGGCTTCCAGTTTTGGGTATATATAGTTGTCTATAGCAGCCTTGCCGGCTCGCCCCACTGTATTTTGTATGTCTATCTATATATGTCTTTTGGGCAGGTTTCCCTCACATATACTATTTATGTTTATATCTTAGACGTATGCTTAAGGGTGTTCGACAGGTAGGACTCAGGCATCCGTCGCGGCCCATCGGTTTGGGTCGTGACACTTATCCCCATGGCCATTCATAAAATGGGGAATGGATATCATCGTCCCTCTACCATGGACCCCAGGTAAAGCTAAATTTATTTTGTTTATAACTGACTATTTCTCTAAGTGGGTTGAAGGCACATGCTTTCGAGAAAATTAGAGAGAAAGAAGTTATAGACTTCATCTGGGACCACATTATATGCCGATTCAGGATGCCTGCCGAGATCGTATGTGACAATGGAAAGCAATTCGTCGGTAGCAAAGTGACAAAGTTTTTCGAAGATCACAAAATAAAAAGGATCATGTCGACACCATATCATCCTAGTAGGAACGGACAGGCCGAATAGACAAACAAGACCATCATTCAAAATCTAAAGAAAAAATTGAGCGACGCTAAGGGAAAATGGAGAAAAATATTGCCTGAAGTCTTTTGGGCGTATCAAACAACGTCAAAATCCAGTGCGGGGGCAATACCATTTTCTTTAGTATATGGCACCGAAGCTCTAATCCCGGTTGAAGTCGGGGAACCTAGCGTCAGGTTTCGATATGCAACGGAAGAGTTAAATCATGAGGCTATGAATACAAACCTCGAATTGCTATATGAAAAACGGGAAGCCGCCCTCGTTCGAATGGCCGCACAGAAACAACAGATCGAAAGGTACTACAATCGAAGAGACAATCTTTGACACTTTCAAATCAGGGACTTGGTTCTGATGAAGGTCACCCTCAATACTCGAGACCCAAACTGGGAGGGACCGTATCAGGTCCTCAATATCATCGGAAAGGGATCCTACAAACTTGGCACGATGAGCGGCGAACAATTACTAAACAATTGGAACATATCACTCCTCAAACGATATTACTGCTAAGATACGACCTTCTCTATTTTTGTTTATATTTTATACTAACAATTTGCAGGTGTTTAATCAAAGACACCAAAGGATTCTTCAAACACAAAGTCCTTAGGTCTGAAAGCATGTGTTGCACTCTTTTTCCCTTAGACCGGTTTTTGTCCCAAATGGGTTTTTCCGGCGAGGTTTTTAACGAGAAAACCATTGTTCGTGCTAACGTAGAGCATTTCAACAATATCCGAGGCTCCTTTACAATCAACCTCGAATACTGGAGGGCATCACACTCGGATAGTTACAAGGAATATACTTCGTGTCGACAGGGTCTCGATAGGTAAAGGACCAAATGGTCAAATGAACCGTGTCCATGTAGATTACTCGAGCCCTAATGGAAAAATATGTACGCATGTATAATCTATTGAAAGAAGTGTTTTTCCTTGTTCCATGCCTTAGAGAAATTTATATTTTACAATTTCATACTTATGATCTATTGTGAAAACTGGCTTAAGGGCCAATCACAACTGAAGTTCAAACAATTTACCCTATACTCGGGGATTGCCGTCCAAAAAATTGACATGATCAAATTACCAAACCTCGAAATCGTAAGACCTTAAAAAGTCAATCCTCGATTTTATAGGCCACTGCCACCCCACTCGGGGACTGACACTTCGAACGAGTTCGAAGTATAGCAGGGGATCGAGCCTAAGGGGAAAATCCTAAACTAAAGGTTACGACCAAATTAACACGGTTCGGAGACGTCCGAATTTCGTTATAAAATAGACCTTCAAATATTCTCATAAACCGGTTAAAACAGGCAACCCTCGGCTAAATTACTAAGGGTCTCGATAATATCGACCCTCGAAAAACCCTAAGGGGTATCGAATTATTCGAAATCTCAGACAATTTTGTGCTAAGGCATAACAAAGCAAAGGATTTCGATAGAACTAATCCTCGAAAAACCTAATGGGATACAAATTTATCTCGTGCTACGGCATGACGAATTTTTATGATTAATATTTCAAGCCGAAAAGGGGAAAAGCCATTCTTTTGAGGCCATATCGGCCTAATTCAAGAGCCTAAGGGCTATTTTATTTTTTGAGTTCGAGAAATCGTCCATACTCAACTAAAACCTAAGGGTCACTCTACTTCGAGTTCGAGCAAGTACACACTCAATTTTAAAGACTACACTGGTCCGACTTCGGTCTAGTTGCCTAAAGTCCCAAACTTGTGAGCAAAATCTCCATAAGACATGAAGGCATGAATGAAAAAGAATTTTCACGAGGCAGGAAATAGAATAAAGACAAGTCAAAGAGAAAAAAGATATTTTATATATACGAAGATATTTAAAAGGACCGATCAGGGTCCCGCACAAAAAATCAAAAAATAAAAAGCCTAAGATTCTTAGTTTTCCTCAAGGGCAACTTCTTCTCCATAGAGGTCCTCCCCATTCTCGGACCCGCTCTTGCTGCCATCATCATCATCATCGTCGAAAGAGGCCAACGCTCTAGCATCAGCTTCATGCTCTTTAGCCTTTATTATCTCGTCGGTAAGATCGAAACCTCGAGCATGGATATCCTCGAGGGTTTCCCTTTGAGATTGGCATTTGGCGAGTTCAGCAATCCAATGTACTCGAGTTTGAGCGATCTCGGTTGCCACTCTCGCTTGGACTTGAGCAGCTTCAATATCGGCCCGGTAGACAGCCACGATCGCCTCTACCTCGGCCTTTGCCTTTTCGGCTTCAGATTTGGCCTTAGCAAGTTCGGAAGCCAATCGAGCCTCGAGCTCCTCTATTTTCTTTGCCTGAGCTGAGCTCTTCTCCTTCATGCCTCAAAGCTGACTTTCAACCGATGACAATTGGGCTCGAGCAACCTTTTTTTCAGTAGCAAAGCGGTCCATACTTTCTTTCCACCCTAAGGTCTCCGCCTTCATCATGTTGACCTCCTTGCGAAACTGCTCGATCATCTCGACCTTCTACTGCAGCTGTGAGATTGAAATGTAAGCCACCATTCCCGAATCGAGCCCATGAGCTTTTAAGATTTTCATTACCTGCTCGATCAGGTCGGTCTGATCTTGGTGAGCCTTGGCCAACTCAGCTCGGAGGTCCTTGATCTCCTCTTCTTTTTTCCCACTAAGAAGTTTAAGGGCATTTCTCTCCTCCGTGAGCCCTCAGAGGTCGGCCTCACATCGCCTTAGCTCTGCTCAGGACTTTGAAAATGCCTCTTGATGGAGTGCCAAAGCCTATACGGAAAAAAGAAAGGAAATTAGACAGGAAGAGAAGAAATAAACTAAGTATGATATCGACAAAGGGAGTTGAGACTCACCAGATTCAAGGCTTGTTGAGCCTCAACGAGGAGACTCGAAGCTTCACTCAGGTCGGTAGCATCCTCGAGCCCGATAAGGGAACCACGGAAGGGGTCCTCCCCTCCATGGGCCCCGTCTACTTCGGGAGTCCTCGTAGCTTGGGCCTCCAGAATTGCCTCCTCGAAAAACGTAGGGAGAATCAGCGAGTCTCCAATATCTACTGCCCCAAGTGATCCACTTGGGGCGTTCTCCTCGCTGCGAAGGGCCTCGGAGCTAGCCCCTTCAGACATACCCACTTTTTGCTCATCTCGGCAGAAGGCATCTTCGATCTTTGATGACTCGGGGACTTTGCCCGAGTCCTTTTCCAAGACCCCCTCGGCTCGAGGCGGAATCTCCTCAACCACCACCGACTCAGCGGCCTTTGGGGCCTCGATGGTTTTCTTCACTCGGGCCACTAGTTTCGAGCCATCGTCTTCATCTTCTTCTTCTTCTTCATCCCTTAGCCGTTGAATCACATCTTATGGCAGGGAAATAATGTCTTTCTTCGGCTTCCGAACCGGATTCTTCTTAGGCTTTAGATCCTTGAAGGTTGAGGTCCTTTTCCTCTTCTTATCCTTCGCCGACTTCGGAACCGGGGTCGAAGTCTCCTCCTCACCAGATAGGGGCCTCATGACCGCATCCTTGCCCAGGCCTATACACGAAAAAATTGAATAAGTAGAAAAAGGGCATCTTAATCAAATCATCAAATACACAAAAAGTGGGCTTACCATGATTCTTGGCATTCCATCGTCCCTATGATAAATCGCGCCATGAGCGCTTGGCATATGTAGAGGTCGAGACCAGGTTCCAAACCCAGCTCTCGAGGTCGGGAATCGCACGGGGCATCCAAGCGACAGCTACATCATGGAAAAAGACATCAATGAGAAAAGACAAAGGAACAAATAATACATGGAAGTCAACAGTGAGACGGTACTTACGATTTATGTTCCATTTCTCGAGAAATGGAATCTTCTCGGCTGGGATTAGGTCGGAAGTCCTCACTTGAACGAACCGGCGCATCCAGCCTCAATCAGTGTCCTCATTTATGCTCGAGAACAATACTTTGGTAGACCGATATTGGAGTTTTATTAACCCACCTCGATAAAGGCGGGGGCTATACAATCTGATAAGGTGATCGAGGGTAAAAGGGAGCCCCTCAACTCTGCTCATGAAGAATCGGAGCAGAATAACAATTTGCCAAAAGGAAGGATGGATTTGGCCTAGGGTTATTTGATATTGATGGCAAAAATCAACGATGACGGGGTCGAGGGGGCCCAACGTGAAAGAGTAAGTGTAAATACTTAGAAACTCTTCCACATGGGTGGTGATGTCTTCTTCGGGGGTCGGGATCACCACCTCTTTTCCCTTCCAATTGCAGTTTTTCTTTACCTGCTTAAGGTATTCATCAGTTATCGAGCATATATACCTCGACATTGGCTCGCATCGACCAGGAATCAACGAGGCTTTATCGGTCTTGAAATCGAAGTTTAGCGGCGCACCCCCCAGGAATACATTCCTCAAGATGGGGTTCCACCAGCGTTTTCCCCCCGGCCGGTTGAGAAGATGAAGCAACTTGTTTTTGTGGTACCGTTTTCGATATTTTTGCCATTTTTATGTGAGTTTGAAGAAGAGGAAGATAATAGGACTTGACGTATGAGAAATGATTAACAGCAAAACCTGAAAATTTGTAGAAGGGAAGAACTTAAGAGATTAGAAGGAAGTAAAAGTAAAGTTTGAATCAATGAGACATGAATCTATTTATTGGATTCACGGCGACGGTTCAAAGGCAACAGTGGCCGACCACCAACTGACACTCATTAATGACTTGGGAAACTGTACCGACAGGACGTTTCAGTCATTTTCATCTCTTACGTCATGAGGATGATGACATGTTATGTCGAGGTAGAAAATCGAAGGCTCAATTCATTTCTTGTCATTATACCCCAAAAAACGAGGGGACTGACTATCCGTATACAGTTAAAACCAAACCCACTCGATTTTACTATTTGACTGAGATCGGGAGGTTGCATCGAAGGATGGCCTCATAACGGAATAGACTAAATCAAGAGGATAGGGTACCGAGTTTAGAATCGGGGTACCTCTCAAGATCGAGGCTAGTAGCGATCGAAGCCAAATGAGACAAACATTGAGCAAGATCGAAGATAGCACAATAACAGAAAGGCGAGATATCCGTGACTGGTCGAGGATCATGGCGTAAATCTCGGAACGGATTAAAGCAGAAACGGTTAATTAGCTAATCATGGGATTTCCTTCTGTAATTAGAATTATACCATAAGTGGAATTTCTCTACTATATAAAGGGGAGTTCTAATCATTTGTAACAGACATTGTTTACAGATATCAAAGCAATTTAATTCTCTTTCTCGTTTATACTATTGTTGATCAGCTTGTTATATTTTAATCATTCTTGCATCAACTAGTTTAAGGGTATCCAAACTCGAGGGCTGAGTTCCATTCTAACACTGGTTTGCTTTATAGTTCATCTCTGTTATTAATCTTCATATTTATCAATTGGCATTCGGTGAAATCACGTGTCCTTAGAACCACATTATAAGTTTAATTGTTATTCAATTTTAAGGGTAAATAATATGATTTAGTAAAAATATTCAGTACGAATGAATTTTTACCGTAATCATACCTCTTGAGATATGAGTAAGATCTGCATACACATTATTCTTTTCAGTCCTCACTTGTGAAATTATATTGAGTTTATTGTTGTTGTTTGTTAATCATACCCCTTGAGGTAAAAAAGGGCGAACACTTAAAACAACATTCCAAAGGTTGGCCAATTTTATGCTCTTAGCCAAAATGTTATGAGGCAAAGAGAATAAGACCGAAGAGTAAGTGTTATTACTAAATAACAAAGAAAAGGAAAAAAACTGCAATTTCTATCTACACTGGCGCAACATATAATGGAAACATATGGTAATGGCCAGCTGTTCACTTGGTATTTTATGATAACAGAGTAGCACAAAAATATTAAACAAATGAGATGCATTTCAATTTCTGAATAATGAACAAAATCATTAATGTTTTGATCTGTTTGGCCTAAGATTCCATTAGAACCCAATGCAGAAACATAGATAGCGACATGCACACAGGTTCTTACTATACTGACCATTGACTATTCATGTAGTTCGGTTGGTTCTGTCTTTTCTTTTATTTAATTAGTATATATAATATGTAATTAATATAAAAATTTATGAAATCCATCCACATTCGGTTGATTTGGGATTACGCCACTTCGCGGAACTTGCTTAGGCTACAATTCTTGTAATACTTTTATACAGAAAACAGTAGAATGAGTACAATAGAGTTAAACTGATAAGTTTTGAAAATTTAGTAGTAGTTTGCTACAACTTACAATAAGCTCTATGAATGTTAGATTATAAATCTGTACATCCTTCTTAATGAAAGCTTTTAGAATCCGAGGTTTGAATCTTACTTCTTATATTTTACGTGGGGGTGTATATGAACCGGGTTGGTTTGGATATTATCAAAACCAAACCAAACCAATTATATCGATTTGGATTGGTTCGGTTTTGTCGGATTTTTCGGGTTTTTTTGTTACATGAATATTATTTTAATTTTGCATTATTAAAGTTATAGATAAAATTTTGATGAGTGAATATATGTTTACTAAAACTTTTAAAAAAATAACAAACATATGATCTATTAAAGTGATCTTGGGAGAATATTTTTTAGTAACACATAATAGTTTATTTTCTTAGTCGTCTACCAATAATTTTTGTTTCATGTACGCTTTCAGGGTTAACCAAATTTAATAATTAAACATAAAAATCAATAAAATACCTAAATAATGATATATTCTATGTAATTTTAGATTATCGAAATACCACTTCAAAACATATAATAAATCTTGACATATGAATATGAAAGAACAAAGAGATGATTGACGCATTTCAATAACACATAATAAGAAAGTGATACAATCTATTATTTAAAGTAAATAAAAATGAATGCACTTTATAGTTCTATTAAATATTATATCCCATGATAGGATCTCAAATATTTCTAAATATCTTTTAAATAAAATTCTATATAAAGTCCTAAAATTCTATATAAAAAATTATATATTTATATATCGGTTTGGTTCAGATTTTTTTACTCAATATCAAACCAAATCAAACTAAACCTAGTCGGATTTTTTAAACGATTTTGTTTGACTTTTCGGTTTGGTGCGGTTTTCCGATTTCGTTTCGACGAAGAGTGTTCATTTGACCACCCTTGATTTCGTTTCGACGAAGAGTATTCATTTGACCACCCTTGATCACACATAGCTTAGCCCCTGGTATGAATCAAATCTAGTGAAAAACACAAAGTAATGGAGAATATACGAAAGTTAGCTGGTGAGTAAAAGGTGCCTCGTGGAAAAAAATGTTATACTGACTTTTGCAACTTATGACAGTTTTTGGGGTCCTGAGTTTGAAAATGAAACTGGCAAAATAACTTAAATATCTTAGTCATTATAATTAATTAAATGATTTTTTTTATCACAAACCTAATTTAAGAAGCCAAAGATCCTTTATGACTCTTTACCTTAATTTTCTAAGTTTCAGACATTTATAGTCGCTTAATTGAAGAAACACCAGAATTTCTGTAAGAGGTAATCAAATTTGGCAGGATGCATCTTCCTCAACATCACAGCCACCATTATTGAAATGAAAGTTTCCAAAAGTTAAAAAATTTGGAAGGATATCTCGGAAAGAGAGTAACATCTAGGCTATGTATTCATGACATGGCACTATAAATTTTATTAAAAATTCAAAGTTTAAGAGAATAACAATACCACAATTTTTACAGCTATATTAAACGACAAAGCCGCTCTGTTGATGATTTTAACAATTTGCTACATCATTTGTTGCTTCCTTTTGTCTCTATTTTCCCAGCATCGACCTTATAAGATTGGATTTCCCGAACTGTGCAGCCAAAACTTGAAGGAAAGAGAATGGAAACATACCTAGGAGAGCCGCAAAAAAAGAAGAAAAACAATTGATTTTACTTTTTCACTAGAAATTGATTTTCTTATGTTATTTATTTCCTTCTAGGTAGAATCTTATACTCCCTCCGTAATAATTTATGTGAACATATTTTCTTTTTAGTCTGTGAAAAAAGAATGACTCATTTCCCTATTTGAAAACAATTTACCTTTATGTAATGATTTATATCACACAAAATATATGTGTCTCATTTTACGCCACAAGTTCAAAAGTCTCTTCTTTTTTCTTAAACTTTTTGCTCAATCAAATGAGTTCACATAAATTGAAACAGATAGATGGAGTATTTGTTTTTCTTCTTTGTATATAGAATATTTAGTATCCTAATTAGTTGATGTATCAAAGCAGTTCCAATTCTGAGAAAGAACTGCAGAACTAAGCATCAAATTTCATATATTGAAGCATATACCTGAAGTTAGCATGGTCACATATTTTCTTACATTTCAAACAAAATGCCAGGTTCTTCTTCGATTTTTCCAAATTCACTACAAAACATTATTATCCAGCAAGATAATTCTGCTTTCCCTATCATTGTAATATTGAAAGAAACAAATTACCCGTTATGGTCCCAACTCATAGAGATACGTATTAGCGCTCGTAATAAGGCTAGATATCTTACTGGACAAGCGAAAAAACCCACAAATGAAGACCCTAATCTTGCCACGTGACTTACGGAAAACTAAAAAGTATAAGTTGGCTCATTGATTCAATGAGTCCATCGCTTATGCAACGTTTTGTTCGTTTTGTAATGATCCGATACGATAGGTCGTTTTGAATTCTTGCTTTTTGTTGCATGATTTGAGACACCGAATAGCTTTATTTGATGATTTATGAGTTGTGTGCATGATTCGTTTTGATTTTTGAAAGTTTAGATGTGTTTTGTTAAAAAAAAATTGAATTTAGAACTTTGATATTGTTGGAGTTGACGACGGTCAACGTTCTTGGTAAACGATCTCGGATCGGTATTTTGACCATTCCTGTAGGTTCGTATAATAATTTTTGATTTGTACGTATATTTGGTTTAGGTTGCGGATGACCCGAGGTCGTTTTGATGCTTATAGTTGAAAATTAAAAATTTGAGTTCATGAACATTGAAATTGTCGAGTTTTGATGCTTGATTCTTGATTATAGATGTTATTTTGATCATTTGAGATTGCGAGCAAGTTCGTGTAATATTTATATACTTGTATGGATGTTTGAAATAGGGCCTGAGGGGCTCGGGAGAGTTTCAGATTAGTTTCAAAAGTTTTAAGAGAGCTTTGCTATTGCTGGTGTTGCAGATATCGCACCTTCGATGGTCAGGTGTGCAGGTGCGAGCTCGCTTCTGTGGAAGTTTTGCTCGCATCTACGAGACTTGGGGATCTCAGGCATTTCTGCTTCTGCAGAGAGTTGAGCGCTGGTGCCGGACCGCATCTGCAGACGTTGGCTCGCGTCTGCGAGGGGCTCAACTAAGGGGAACGTCGCATCTGCGTTGCTTGGGCCGCATATGCGATGGCCGCTTTTGTGGAGACGCGTCGTTTCTATGATATTTTCACCTACTCCTATCCGCATTTGCGGACTTCTTAGTTGCTTCTGCATTATTGCTTTTGCAGTACTTTTACCGCAGCTGCGACATCTGTAGTTGGTAAAGGAATAAGGCTTCGTGTTTTAGCTCACTTTCTTAAATTTTTATAATCTAGACTTCGTGTAGAGGCATCTTTTAAAGAGATTTTCACCCTAACTTCTAAGATTAGTAACTTTTACTTAGTTTTGATTTAATTCTATAATTTTTCATAGATTTTCACTCTTAAATTTAAGATTTCATAAAGTAGAATAAGGTTTTTTGGGTAGCAACTTAAGATTTTAAATTTTAAAAATTTAGACCTCGATTTGAAATCGGATCTCAAAATTAATCATATATTTGGACTCGGGGATGAATGGGTAATAGGATTTAGTCTTGATTTCAGATTTCGACCAAGTGAGCCCGGGTTGACTTTTTGTTGACTTTTTCAAATATGTTAAAGATCAAATCTTTTAGTATTAGGAGGGTTTCTTAAGCTTGTTTTGATTTGTTTGAGCATTATTGACTAGATTCGAGTTATTTGGAGACTTGTCCTAAAGGAAAAGTTATTTTGAATTGTTGATTTATTTCAGAATGAGGTAAGTATCGTGGTTAACCTAGACTTGAGAGAATTAGAATGTAACTGAGTATATTTTTATGTGTCTTATGTGTTGGGGGTAGGGTACATGCAGGGTGACGAGTGTATATGCATTACCATGGGTTAAAGCATGCGGGTAGAACTAGTTTATTTTATGCCTTTACTTATTACATGCTTTTACTTGTTACATGTCTTTATGTAATGACCCGACCAATTGTTTTGGGTATTGTCACTTCTGTTCGGTGGTTTGAGGTCTTGAGTAGCTTCATATGATGTATTACGACTTGCGTGCACGGTTGGTTTTAATATTTGAGAGGTTCAAGATTGATTTAGAAGAGAAATTTTTAGTTTTGGAGGCTTAAAGTTGAAGAGTTGACCAAGGTTGACTTTTGAGTGAACAACCTCAGATTCGTGTTTTTATGATTCTAATAGGTTCGAATGGTGATTTTGGACTTAGGCGTATGTACAAATTTAGATTTAGAGGTTCCTAGGTTGATTTGAATCGTTTTAGGGAAAGTTGGTAATTTGAAGGTTTAGAAATTTCATAAGTTTGACCGGGAGTTAACTTTGGTGATATCGAGTTTGGATCATTATTTTGAAAGTTGGAATATGTTCATTTTGTCATTTGGAATCTGTGTGCAAAGTTTGGTCTCATTCCGAGTTGATTTGGTAGGATTCAAATGCGTTTGACGAAGTTTGAGGGTTTGTAACTTAAGAGAATGATCTCGATCTTCGATTCTTGATTTTGATATTTTTATTCATGTTTTGAGACTTTGGACAAATTATAATAAGGTATTCTTACTTGTTGGTATGATTTGACGGGGTCCCGAGGGGCTCGAGTTTGTTTTGGGTTATTAGTTGAGAGACTAGCTAAGTTAAGAATTTGGAGTTTGACCGTGGTCAAAATCAGGTCAAGACGATCTATTTTCGATATTTTAAGTATGCGAGCAGATTCGTAGCATGTTTTATGATTGAAATACATATACCGTTTGGGTTCAGGAGGTTCCCGGTGAGTTTCGGGGTAGTTTTGGATCATTTCAGTGGAGTTTGGGATTGCTTGTGCTGATACTTAGCAATTGCGAACTTTTTGTTGCAATTGCGAACTCCGCATTTGCGAACTTTTTGTTGCAATTGCGAACTCCACATTGTACTAGGTGAGATAAGATCATTGGACCTGGAATTAGTGCAATTGGATTGGGATAAGATATGTTTGGATAAGAATGTCATTAATCAGCTTAGAGTTGGGGCACTGACTGGTGTTTGTCGGGTGAGAGAACTCCACGACTAGTTGATGTGGTGAGTAGTTATGAGTTTCTACATGTTTCCTACATCATTAGAAATGTTATGAAGGTTTGGAACAGGGTTTTATATGATATGGGGTTTGTTACCGGTACCGAGTTTAGTAATGAGCAACTATTGTGGTCAGAGATATTGCTATAAGTACATGGATTATATGGTACATCGTGTGGTTTGATATTGGCAATGTATTGGCGGCTTGATGCAGCTTGTTGAGATTAATACAATGTATATATACAAGGACCTAATCTTATAAGAAATTCCAGATGTCGGAGATTGTTTTCTAAGGTTTATGGACTAAGGTTGAAAAAAAGATCTTCAGTTAGGTTGTATTGACAGGCCTATATGGATTGAGGTAGCGTGGGATCACCCATGGGTATATGTATGGTGAGTTTATACAACGATTTGATATCTATGGAATGACTCTTGGCACGTTTGAGGACGAATGTATGTTTAAGTGGGGGAAAATGTAATGACTTGGCCGATCATTTTGAGCATTAGCACTTTTGTTCGATAGTTTCAGGTCTTTAGTAGCTTCATATGATGTATTACGATTAGCGTGTATGGTTGGTTTCGATGTTCGAGAGGTTCAAGATTGATTTGAAAGAGAAATTTTATTTTTTAAGGCTTAAAGTTGAAGAGTTGACTAAAGTTTGACTTTTGAGTGAACAACCTTGGATTCGTGTTTTGATGGTTCTAATATGTTTGTATGGTGATTTTGGACTTAGGCGTATGTCTGGATTTGGATTTGGAGGTTCCTAGGTTGATTTGGCTCTTTTTAGCGAAAGTTGACAATTTGAAGGTTTAGAAATTTTATAAGTTTGATCGGGAGTTGATTTTGGTGATATCGAGTTCCGATAGTTGTTTTGGAAGTCGGAATAGGTTCATTTTGTCATTTAAAAATTGTGTGCACAGTTTGGTCTCATCCTGAGTTAATTTGGTAGGATTTAGACGCGTTCCACGATGTTTGAAGGTTTGAAAGTTAAGAGAATGATCTCGATCTTTGATTCTTGGTTTTGATATTTTATTCATGTTTTGAGACTTTGGACAAGTTATAATAAGGTATTTGTACTTGTTGGTATGATTTGACGGGTTCATGAGGGGCTCGGGTTTATCTTGGACCATTGATTGAGAGACTTGCTAAGTTAAGGATTTGGAGTTTGACCATGGTCAAACTCGGGTCAAGACAACCTCTTTTTGGTATTTTTAGTGCACGAGCAGGTTTGTAGCGTATTTTATGATTGAAATACATATATGATTTGTGTCCGGGAGGTTTTAGATGAGTTTCAGGGTGGTTTCAGATCATTTCCGTGGAATTTGGGATTGCTGGTGTTGATACTTCGCAATTGCGAACTTTTTTGTTGCAACTGTGAACTCTGCATTTGCAAAATTCTGGTTGCAATTGCAAACATTGATCACAATTGTGAACGTGTGATTGATAAGTGGGGATTTTGACTACTTATTAGCATCTTTTTGCTTTTGTTTTAGTCCGAAAGTATTGATTTATGTTCCCGAAACTAATGAAATTGTGCAAATTGCAGGAATGTTGGAAGTTTGGTCTCCCATGATGAAATTCAACTTAAAAAGGAGTGTTCCGAAGCACAAGGCAATAAAGGGCACAGATACAAAGAAATGCGGTCCGTAGAAGGATTTTTACGGCTGCAGAAGTAATTGCGGACCGCAAAATTGCATCTACGGCCGCAAACCAGGCGAAAGAACCCAACAAGATTTTGACCAATGTGCGGACCACACATGAATTGTGCGGCCGCAAAACAGGGTTTGCACTAAAAAATGAGTCCAAGTTCATAGAGTGTGCAAAAGATCAAGTCCTGAAGCCTTGCTGAAGTGTGGACCGCACAAGAATTGTGCGGCCGCAGAACCTCCCGAGGGGCATTTTTGTCAGCGGATTTTGGCTCACTATAAATATATGAGTTTCACAATTTTAGGTCAAGTTTTGAAGTAAAACGCTGTTGTAGCCGTTACCTTTTGCCATTTTAGGAAGTTTGTGATTATTTTAGTGTTTAATCACATTATGAGTAGCTAGATTCTTACTAGGGTTGTGACCTAACCCTAGTGTGTAAACTTTATGGGTATTTAATTTAATATTTGTTTATGATTGGGTGTTGATTATTTAGGTTAGTTCATGCTTCAATATTAGAATTAATGGTCACAAACATTAATTCATGTCTTTTTTACTTAGTCTCTACTTGAGAAAGAAGGACCTAGTCTAGGATAACTTGGCTAACAAGAAATTGGGCTAATTGAGAGTTTGATTGGCCTAATTAAAGGGTTCAAACTAGAGATAGTAAGAACCCGACTTCAGCTCATATCAACTATTTTGTTTGATACCCATTTGGACTTGAGAAAGCCAAATTGTACAAAATCACTCTCTGACCGAGAGGTATTTAGTGGGTAATATAGAGTTGAGAGCTATAATACACCCCAATTAATAAAATAAGTATTAACGTATTTAACCCATTAGGCGAACACCTAGGTTATGGTCACATCCATAGGCTTTTAGACTATTTGGAAAAACACCAAAAACAATCGTTCATTTCTAGTTTCTTTTACTTAGCTTACAATTGTTAGAGTAATAGTAGAAGTAGAAATCAAAACTCATTGTGGAAGTGCAAATTTAGTTAATCCATTCGCTGTCTTCAAGTATATATTCCTAACACCCCTTATAACTCCCTATGGATTCGACCCCGACTCATAGTTGGGTAATTTATATTGCATACGACTGTATCATATCTCTTATCGAGGTGTTTTGCGGACGTCTTCAATTTTTGGCGCCGTTGCCGAGGAGTTAAAACGATGTTAGCTATATATTTGGGTTTGTTTTTAGAATATCTTCTTTTCCTTCCGTGTTACTAACTTGTGTGAAACAATTTTAGGTACAACCATGGCGGCAAACAATGATCTCGGAAATATGCCTTTGGGGAATGTGGACGTCGAGGATGAGCAAGTTGAGGAGGTACCTCTTGGACCTCAAGCCAATCGAAAAGGCCGGGTGCCTTAAGACAATGTACCCGCTCCTCCCCCACCTCCACCACGAGCGTCTCCACACCAGATATTACCCAATGAAGGATATGCTAGTGCAATAGTCCCTCCCCGTATTAGGGCGGGCAAGTTCTAAATCACCAATGTGATGCTTACTTTGCTTGAGCAACGGGGTTTCTTCATCGGTGCTCCAACTCAAACTGCGTATAAACATTTGAAGGGATTTGTGGATACTTGTTGGGGGAGCAAGCAAACAAATGTCTCTAAGGATGTATTGATGCTAAGGCTTTTTCCCTTCTATCTACGGGGGAAAGCTTTAGATTGGTTGGAACGATTACCGAACCATTCCATTCACACTTGGGATGAGTTTGCGAAAAAATTCATTGCTAAGTTCTTCTCTCCTGGGCACATGGCTACACTTGGAGATGAGATTTTGGCATTCAACAAGAGCCGAATGAACCACTACACGAGATATGGGAGCGCTATAGAACAATGGTTAAGGAATGTCCCAACAACGATATGACAGAAAATATGATTCAACAAACCTTATATCGTGGATTAACACAACCAACCAATGTGTAGTGAATCAACTTGCCGGTGGGAACTTCATGACTACACCTTATGCGAAGGCGTGTGAGAATTTGGATGAGATGGCGGAAACGTCTTCGGCTTGGCAATCCTGGGCCAATGTTCCACAAGGTGATCCAAATATAATCCACCTTCACAAAGAATTGCAAGACCGTGGGCAAGCCAATGCAGAATTGACTACTACCATGACTCAATTAGCAAAGTCCCAACTAACTCAAGTGCAAAATCCCAAGCAAGTCAATGCAATGGAAGGAGCGAACATAATGGTGAACAAGAGGAGGACCAAGGGTCCACAAGTGCAAAAAGGAGTGGAGAACTATGTGCAAGAAGATGGTAGTTTTGAGCAAGATGATTCCTATAATGAACAAAAAGATGAAGTGCAATATGTGAACAATTTTCAAGGGCAACGAAACAACTTCCAAGGCCCAAACCAACAACAATGGCGACCTCAAAACAATCAAAGCAATTGGAATTCTAACAATCAAGGAAATTTGAGCGGAAACAACAATCAAGAAAATTGGCAGAACGACAACAATCAAGGAAATTGGGGGGGGGGGGGACAACCAAGGCGGATGGAACAACAACCAAGGCAACTAGGGGTCGGGTTTTCAAAGGCCCCCAATGTACCAACTACCGAGCAACCTGCCTCCTTATCCTTCCCATGGTCCAAGTTCTTCAAACAATGATGTTACACCTCATATTTTCGTACGTTAAGTAAATTGATATAAGCTCGGAAATAAGATGTTACATCCCGCATTTTCGTACGTTGAAGTTTCATCGTAAGTTAATCGACGTAAGTTCGGGAAAGAGATTATTTTGAGATTATAAGCATTATGCTATTTCAACACGCGATGATCAAATTCGTGAAGGTTAAAGGGTAAACAAATCAAATAAAGTGAGTTTCGTCGAAGGTTGTCGATTTGGGATAAAATAAGGTCCGAGCCATAATACCCGGTATTTATGGACTAGTACCATATATGGTACCACATGACCATGATAGTAAGGTGTATAAGGTGTGATAAAAATAAGTAGTATTTTAAGTAATTTGAGATAATTTTTAATTATGTAAATAATTAGTTAATTATTGAATTAGTGAGGGATTAATAAGTTAATTAAGGAAAAGGGGTGAAAATTTGGATATATTTAAGGAGGCTTAACGTGGCAGCCCCCCAATTTCAAAATTATGTCTCTTATATTATGAGTGAAAGGTAGCACATTTATATACATTATGTGGCCTAGTCATTAATATGTGGGGCCCAACCATTTAAAGCCTAAAACCTCTCTAATTCAAAGGGAGGTCTTATATAAAGTGTTATACAATGGATATTCCAGCAAGAATTCAAGAATTCAAGCAAAAGAAATTCCTTAAGCATCTTAGCAACGTGACTTTGTTTTCAATTCTAAAAAAGCCCGGTATAATCTTTCTCAAGAATATCATACGGATTTTCCCTACTCCGATCTTGCCGTCACAATTTTCGTTGCAATTGTCGTGTGTTAGAAAGATTATCCAGAGAACCGACTCAGGTATGTTAAGGCTATCCCTACTTTCTTTTTGGCATGATCTATACGACACGAACGAAACGAACAAATGCACAACTTCCATAAATGACTCTATTTATAGAAGTATTAGAGATGCCTATGTTCTTGAATTCCCATATGTCTTATTATTCTATCGTCTGTTCATGGGTCTCAAAAAATACGTAAGTTGATAAAGTTTGTTTCATGATATTATTCAGAGATATAATGGTCTTATGACGTTCTAAGAGATTATATTGACGTATTTATCATGCATTGCATTCATTTATGCACGTACATTGACCCATGACCAGACGGCGTTATATATGCGTATATATGTATATGGGATTTGGAAAAAGGTTACGGCATTATATACGCACCACCACCTGATCAGCTGGTATATGTTGATGATTTGAACACAGTGGCCAAGATGATATGATGGGATGCCCTCAGAGGCTTGATGATGTTATGAACGCATATACCCATGTATGGTATGACATTTATATGCATATGCATGACATTATAATATTAAATAATTCACAGAGCTATTCAGATGTACATGTTGAGTCTTTTACTCCATGTTTCTCTCACGTCTATTATTTACTGATTTTCATTCCTTGCATACTCGGTACGTTATTTATATTGACGTCCCTTTTGCCTGGGGACGCTGCGTTTCATGCCCGCAGGTCCCGATAGACAGGTCGAGAATCCTCCAAGTAGTCTATCAGCTCAGCGGAAGGTGTTGGTGCGCTCCATTTTCTCCGGAGTTGCTTATTTGGTCAGTATGATTTAGATGTGTATTTTTTAGTATGGTGGGGCTCTGTCTCGACCTTTATGACAATTATGTATTCTTAGAGGCTTGTAGACAGATGTCATGTACGTAAAAGATTGTATGGCCTTGTCGGCCTATGTTCAATATACGAGTGGTTATTTTGGTCTTATAGGCCTGTATGTCTTATGTATAAGTTGATTACATGTTGTGTTCTACTTATCTCACGGCAGCCTCTCCGGCTCAATTATCTATGATAGTATGATACGAAAAGATACATTATGTTGGTACTCGATTGAGTAAGGTACCGGGTGCCCGTCGCGGCCCATCGGTTTGGATCGTGACAAATGAGATGATGCGTATTAAGTATATGTTCAAGCAAATGATGGAAAAGAATGCCGATTCGGATGCCCAACTTGCCTCACACAACACATCAATCCGCAACTTAGAAGTTCAAATGGGGCAAATCTCTCAAGCTATAAATTCTCATCCTAAGGGGGCACTACCAAGTGACACGGTAGTAAACCCAAAGGGTGGAAACAACATAGGGCATGCCATGGTGGTTATCACAAGAAGTGGAAGAGG
>AWOL01S0002115.1:0-13506 GCA_000715115.1 Nicotiana otophora
GTCCGGGGGGCTCGGCCCACTCATTAGGCGTGGGCTATAGCACATGAACGATCATTGCGGAGCAGTAACTATGGTTCCTTGGGTCATATTGCACGGCCCGTAAATGTGTTAGGCGATCGGGGTCCGGGGCCCGCGCCCACTCGGAAGGCATGGCCAAAAGCACACGAAAATATGGAAATCAGGCGGAATTCTCATTTTTTGGCCGAAAATGCCAACAAACAAGGAACGTTTATGGCGGGTCGGTGATTATGGTTCCTTAGGTCATATGTGATGGCCCGGAAAAATTTTAGGCGATCCGGTTCTGGGGGGACCGGGCCCACTCGGAAGGCATGGGCTATAGCACACGAAAATATGTTAATCGGGCGGAATTCCAGTTTTTGGGCTGTAAAATGCAAAAGAACGAGGAACGGTCAGGGCAGGGCTGTGAATATGGTTCCTTATATCGTATTTGATGGCCCGAAAAGTTTTTCGGCGATCTGGGTCTAGGGGCCCGGGCTCACTCGGAAAGCGTGGGCTATAGCACACGAACATATGGTAATCGGGCGGAATTCTAGTTTTTTGGCCGTAAAATGCAAAACAACGAGGAACGGTCATGGCGGGTCGGTGAATATGGTTCCTTAGGTCGTATTTTAGGCGATCCGGTTTGGGGGCCCCGGGCCTACTCGCAAGGCATGTGCTATAGCACACGAAAATATGGGAATCGGGCGGAATTCTTCTTATTTGGCCGTACAACGCACAAAAACGAGGAACGGTCATGGTAGGGCAGTAACTATGGTTCCTTAGGTCGTATTTTATTTCACGGAAAAATTTAGGCGATCCGGTTTTGCGGGCCCCGGAACCACTCAGAAGGCGTGGACTAGCACACGAAAAAATGAGAATCGTATTAGATGGTCATGGAGGGGCTGTGACTATGGTTCCTTAGGTCGTATTAGATGGCCCGAAAAAATTTTTGGTCTATTGGGGCCCGGGCCTACTCGGAAGGCGTAGGCTATATCACATGAAAATATGTGAAGCGGGCGGAATTCTAGTATTTTGGCCGTAAAATGCAAAACAAACGAGGAGAGGCCATGGCAGGGCGGTGACTATGGTTCCTTAGGTTGTATTTGATGGCCCAAAAACATTTTAGGCGATCCGAGTCCGGGGGGCCCGGCCCACTTGTAAGGCGTGGGCTATAGCATATGCAAATATGGGAATCGGGCGGAAATCTAGTTTTTTGACTGTAAAACAAAAAACATGAGGAACGATCATTGCAGAGCGGTAACTATGGTTCCTTAGGTCGTATTGCATGGCCCGAAAAATTTTAGACGATCGGGGTCCGGGGGGCCACGCCCACTTGGAAGGCGTGGGCTATAACACACGAAAATATGGAAATCGGGCAGAATTCTAGTTTTTTGGCCGGAAATACAAAAAAGCGAGGAACAGTCATGGCGGGATGGTGACTATGGTTCCTTAAGTCGTATGTGATGGCCCAAAAAAATTTTAGGCGATCCGGTTCTGGGGGGACCGGGCCCACTCGAAAGGCGTGGGCTAGCACACGAAAGTATGGGAATCAAGCGGAATTCTAGTTTTTTTGCTGTAAAATGCAAAAGAACGAGGAACGGTCATGGCAGGGCTGTGAATATGGTTCCTTAGGTCGTATTTGATGGCCAGGAATAATTTTAGGTGATCGGGGTCCGGGGGCACGGGCCCACTTGGATGGCGTGGGCTATAGCACACGAAAATATGTGAATCGTGCGGAATTCTAGTTTTTTGGCCTTAAAACGCAAAAGAAAGAGGAGAGGTCATGGCGGGCAGTGACTATGGTTCCTTAGGTCGTATTTGATGGCCCAGAAATATTTTAGGCGATCCGAGTTCGGGGGGCCCGGCCCACTCGGTAGGCGTGGGCTATAGCACATGAAAATATGGTATCGGGCAGAATCCTAGTTTGTTGGCCGTAAAACGCAAATAAACGAGGAATGGTCATGGTGAGGTGGTGACTATGGTTCTTAATGTCATATTGGATGTCCCGAAAATATTTTAGGCGATCCGAGTTCGGGGGGCCCGACCCACTCGGAAGGTGTGGGCTAAAGCACACGAAAATATGGGAAATAGGGAGAATTCTAGTATGGCCGTAAATCGCAAAACAACGAGGAGATGTCATGGCGGGGTGGTAACCATGGTTCCTTAGTTTGTATTTGATGGCCCGAAAAAATTTTAGACGATCCGAATCCGGGGGCCCCGGCCCACTTGGAAGGCGTGGGCTATAGCACACGAAAATATGGTAATCAGGCGGAATTCTAGTGTTTTGGCCGTAAAATGCAAACAATGAGGAACGATTATGGAAGAGTGGTAACTATGGTGCCTTAGGTCGTATTGCATGGCCCGAAAAGTTTTTAGGCGATCGGGTTCCTGGGGCCCCCGCCCACTCGGAAGGAGTGGGCTATAGCACATTTAAATATGAGAATCAGGCGGAATTCTAGTTTTTTGGCCAAAAACGCAACACAATGAGGAACGGTCATGGCGGGGTGGTGACTATTGTTCCTTAGGTTGTATTTTATGGCCCGAACAAATTTTAGGCGATCCGGTTCCGGGGGCCCGAGCCCACTCGGAAGGCGTGGGCACGAAAATATGGGAATCGGGCGGAATTCTAGTTTTTTGGCAGTAAAATGCAAAAAATGAGGAAAGGTCATGGTGGGGCAGTGACTATGGATCCTTAGGTCGTATGTGATGGCCTAGAAATATTTTAGGAGATCCGGGTCAGGGGGTCCTGCCCACTAGGAAGGTGTGGGCTATATCACACAGAAATATGGGAATCGGGCGGAATTCTAGTTTTTTGGCCGTAAAAAGCAAAAAAAAGAGGATCGGTCATAGCAAGGCGGTGACTATGGTTCATAATGTCGTATTTGATCACCCGAAAAAAATTTAGGCGCTCCGAGTCCGGGGGGGCCGGCTCACTCGTAAGGCGTGGGCTATAGCACACGAAATATGGAAATAGGGTGGAATTCTAGGTTTTTGGCCGTAAAATGCAAAAAATGATGAACGCTCATGGCGGGGCGGTGACTATGGTTCCTTAGGTCATATTCTATGGCCCGAAAAATTTTTAGGCGATCTGTTTCCGGGGGGCTCTGAACCACTCGCAAGGCATGGGCTATAGCACACGAAAATATGGGAGTCGGGCGGAATTCTACTTTTTTGGTCATAAAACACAAAACAACGAGGAACGGTATTGGCGAGGTGGTGACTATGTTTCCTTAGGTAGTATTTGGAGGCCCTGAAATTTTAGGCGATCCTGTTCCGGGGGTCCCGGGACCACTCGGAAGGTGTGGGCTAAAGCACACAAAAAACAATGGGAACGAGGCAAAATTCTTGTTTTTTGGCCGTAAAATGCAAATAAACAAGGAACGGTCTTGGCGGGGCGATGTCTATGGTTCCTTTGGTCGTATTTGATGGCCCGGAAAAAGTTTAGGCGACCCGGGTCCGGGACCACTCGCAAGGCGTGGGCTAGCACGCGAAAAAAATGGGAAACAGGCGCAATTCTTGTCTTTTGGCTGTAAAATGCAAAATACGAGGAACGGTCATGGCGGGGCGGTGACTATGGTTCCTTAGGTCATATTTGGTGGCCCGAAAAAATTTTAGGTGATCCGGTTCCGGGGGTTCCGGGACCACTCGGAAGGCATGGGCTATAGCACACGAAAAAATAGGAATCAGGCGGAATTCTTATTTTTTTGCCGTAAAATATAAAAACCCGAGGAACGGTCATGGCAAGGCTTTGAATATGGTTCCTTTGGTCATATTTGATGTCCCGTAAAAACTTTTAGGCGATCGGGGTCCGAGGGGCCCGGACCCACTAGGAAGGCGTGGCTATAGCACACGAAAATATGGGAATCGTGCGGAATTCTAGTTGTTTTTGCCGTTAAACGCAAAAAATCGAGAAGAGGTCATGGAGAGGCAGTGACTATAATTCCTTAGGTCGTATTTGAAGGCTCGGAAAAATTTTAGGCGATCCGGGTCCGGAGGGCCTTGGCTACTGGGAAGGCGTGGGCTATAGCACACGAAAATATGGGAATGGGGCGGAATTCTTGTTTTTTGGCCGTAAACGCAAAATAAATGAGGAACTGTCATGGTGAGGCAGTGTCTATGGTTCCTTTGGTCGTATGCGATGGCCCAGATAAGTTTTAGGCGATTCGGGTCTGGGGACCCGGGCCAACTTGGAAGGCGTGGGCTAAAGCACACGAAAATATGGGAATCAGGCGGATGTCTAGTTTTTTGGCCGTAAAATGCAAATAAACGAGGAACGGTCATGGCGGGGGGTTGACTATGGTTCCATAGGTCATATTTGATGGCCCGAAAATATTTTAGGCGACCCAGTTCCAGGGGGCCCGGGACCACTCAGAAGGCATGGACTATAGCACACGAAAAAATGCGAATCGGGCAGAATTCTTGTTTTTGGCCGTAAAATGCAATAAAATGAGGAACGGCCACTGCGGGGTGGTGACTATGGTTCCTTAGGTCATATTGGATGGCCCGAAAAAACTTTTAGGCGATCGGGGTCCGGTGGGCCTAGGCCCACTCGGAAGGCATGGGCTATACCACACGAAAAAATGGGAATTAGGCGAAGATCTAGTTTGTTGGCCGTAAAACGCAAAAGAATGAGGAGAGGTCATGGAGAGGTGGTGACTATGGTTCCTTAGGTAGTATTTGAGGGACCACTGGGAAGGAGTGGGCTATAGCACATTAACATATGGGAATCGGGCGGAATTCTAGTTTTTTTGCCGTAAAATGCAAAAACAATGAGGAACGGTCATGGCAAGGTGGTGACTATGGTTCTTTAGGTTGTATTTGACGGACCGAAAAGAATTTAGGCGATATGAGTCTGGGGCCCTCGACCCACTCGGAAGGCGTGGGATATAGCACACGAAAATATGGGAATCGGGAAAAATTCTAATATTGTGGACGTAAAATGCAAATAATGAGGAACAATCATGGAAGGATTGTGTCTATGGTTCCTTAGGACGTATTTGATGACCTGAAAATTTTTCAGACGATCCAGGTCCTGGGGGCCTGGGCGCACTCGGAAGGCGTGGGCTAAAGCACACGAAAAAATAGGAATCGGGTGGAATTTTAGTTTTTTGGCCGTAAAATGCAAAACAAGCGAGGAACGGTCATGGCTGGATGGTGACTATGGTTCCTTAGGTCGTATTTGATGGCCCAGAAAATTTTAGGTGATCCAGGTCCGGGGGGCCCGGGCCCACTCGCAAGGCGTGGGCTATAGCACATGAAAATATGGAAATCGGGCAAAATTCTATGTTTTGGTTGTAAAACGCAAAACAATGAGGAACGATCATGGCGGGGCGGTGACTATGTTTTCTTAGGTCATATTTGGTGGCATTGAAAAATTTTAGGCGATCCGAGTCCGGGGGCCCAGGACTACCCGGAAGGCGTGGGCTAGCACACGAAAAAATGGGAAAAATGCGGAATTCTTGTTTTTTGGTTGTAAAATGCAAAAAAATGAGGAATGGTCATGGCGGGGCGGTGACTATGGTTCCTTATGTCATATTTGATGGCCCAAAGAAAATATAGGCTATTCAGTTCTTGGGGGCCCGGGACCACTCGGAAGCGTGGGCTCACACGACAAAATGGGAACCAGGCGAAGTTCTTGTTTTTTGGCCGTAAAATGTAAAACAATGAGGACCGGTCATGACAGGGCGGTGACTATGGTTCCTTAGGTTGTGTTAGATGGCCCGAAACAATTTTAGGCGATCGAGGTTCGGGGGGCCCGGGCCCACTCGAAAAGCGTGGGCAATAGCACACGAAAGTATGGGAATCATGAAAAATTATAGTGTTTTTGCCGTAAAAAGCAAACAAATGAGGAGAGGTCATGGCGGGGCGGTGACTATGGTTCCTTAGGTCATATTTTATGGCCCGATAAAATTTTACGTTATCCGGGGGCCTAGGACCACTCGGAAGGCATGGGCTATAGCACACGAAAACATGAGAAACGGGCGAAATTCTTGTTTTTTGGCTGTAAAATGCAAAATAGCGAGGAACGGTCATGGCGGGGCGGTGAATATGGTTCCTTAGGTCGTATTTGATGGCCCGAAAATTTTTTAGGTGATCCGAATCTGGGGGCCCGGGCCCACTCGTAAGGCGTGGGCTATAGCACACGAAAAAATGAGAATAGGGCAGAATTCTTTTTTTTTTGGCTGTAAAATTCAAAACAACAAGGAACGGTCATGGCGGGTCGGTGAATATGGTTCCTTAGGTCGTATTTGATGGCCCGAAAATTTTTTAGGTGATCCGAATCTGGGGGCCCGGGCCCACTCGTAAGGCGTGGGCTATAGCACACGAAAAAATGAGAATAGGGCAGAATTCTTTTTTTTTTGGCTGTAAAATTCAAAACAACAAGGAACGGTCATGGCGGGTCGGTGAATATGGTTCCTTAGGTCGTAATGGATGGCCCGAAAATATTTTAGGAGATCCGATTCCGGGGGCCCGGGACCACTCGGAAGGCGTGGGCTATTTAGCACATGAAAAATAGGAATTGGGTGGAATTCTAAATTATTTACCGTAAAATGCAAAACAAGCGAGGAACGGTCATTTCAGGGCGGTGAATATGGTTCCTTAAGTCATATTTCATGGCCCGAAAAATTTTTAGGCAATCGAGGTGTGGGGGCCTGCGCCCACTCGGAAGGCGTGGTCTATAGCACACAAAAATATGGGAATGAGGAAGAATACTAGTTTTTTGGCCGTAAAACGCAAAAAAAGAGGATCGGTCATTGCGAGGCGGTGACTATGGTTCTTAATGTCGTATTTGATGGCTCGAAAATGTTTTTAGGCGATCCGAGTCCGGGGGCCCAGGCCCACTAGGAAGGCGTGGGCTATATCACACGAAAATATGGGAATCACGCGGAGTTTTAGTTTTTTGGCTGTAAAACGCAAACAATGAGGAACGATCATGGTGGGGCGGTGACTATTGTTCCTTAGGTCGTATTTGATGGCCCAGAAAAATTTTAGGCGACCCTGGTCTGGGGGCCCGAGCCCACTCGGAAGGGGTGGGCTATAGCATATAGAAATATGGGAATCGGGCGGAATTCTTGTTTTTTGGAAGTAAAATGCAAAACAACGAGGAACGGTCATGGTGGGTCAGTGAATATGGTTCCTTAGGTCGTTGTTGATGGCCCGGAAAAATTTTAGGCGATCCGATTACTGGGGTCCCAGGCCCACTCGCAAGGCGTGGGCTATAGCACACGAAAATATGGGAATCGAGTGGAATTCTACTTTTTTGGCCGCAAAACACAAAAAAAGGAGGAACGGTAATGACGGGGCGGTGACTATGGTTCCTTAGGTCGTATTTGATGGCCCGAAAAAAATTTAGGCGATCCGATTCCGGGCACCCCGGGACCACTCGGAAGGCATGAGCTATAGCACACGAAAGAATGGGAATCAGGCGGAATTCTTGATTTGGCTGTAAAATGCATAAAAATTAGGAACGGTCATGGTGGGACGGTGACTATGGTTCCTTTGGTCGTATTAGATCGCCCGGAAATTTTTTAGGTGATCAGGGTCCGGGGGGCCCGGGCCCACTCAGAATGCTTGGGCTATAGCATACGAAAATATGGGAATCATGCAGAATTCTAGTCTTTTGGCCGTAAAATGCAAAAACCCGAGGAGAGGTCATGGAGGGGAGGTGAGTATGGTTCCTCAGGTCATATTTGATGGCCCGAAAAAATTTTAGGCGATCCGATTTCGGGGGGCCCAGCCCACTTGGAAGGCGTGGGCTATAGCACACGCAAATATGGGAATCGGGCGGAATTCTACTTTTTGGCCGTAAAACGCAAAAAACATGAGGAACTATCATAGCAGGGTGGTGATTATGGTTCCTTAGGTAGTATTTAATTTCCCGGAAAAATTTTGGTGATCCGGTTTGGCGGGCCCGGTACCACTCAGAAGGCGTGGGCTTTAGCACACGAAAAAATGAGAAGCGGGCGAAATTCTTGTTTTTTGGCCTTAAAATGCAAAACAACGAGGAATGGTCATGGAGGGGCGGTGAATATGGTTCCTTAGGTCGTATTAGATGGCCCAAAAAACGTTTATGGTCGATCGTGGTCCGGGTGCCCGGGCCCACTCGGAAAGCACACGAAACTATAGGAATCGGGCGGAATTCTAGTATTTTGGCCATAAAACGCAAAGAAATGGGGAGCGGCTATGGCGGGGCGGTGACTATGGTTCCTTAGATCATATTTGATGGCCCAAACAATCTTTAGCTGATCCGAGTCTGGGGGGCCCGGCCCACTTGTAAGGCGTGGGCTATAGCACATGAAAATATGGGAATTAGGCGGAATTCTAGTTTTTTAGCCGTAAAACGCAAAACATGAGGAACGATCATTGCGGAGCGGTAACTATGGTTCCTTAGGTCGTATTTCATGGACCGAAAATATTTTAGGCGATCGGGGTCTGGGGACCCACGCCCACTCGAAAGGCGTCGGCTATAGCACACGAAAATATGAAAATCGGCCGGAAACGCAAAAATGCGAGGAACGGTCATGGCGTGATGGTGGCTATGGTTCCTTAGGGCATATGTGATTTCCCAAAAAAATTTTAGGTGATCCGGTTCTGGGGGGACCGGGCCAACTCGGAAGGCGTGGGCTATAGCACACGAAAATATGGGAATCAGGCGGAATTCTAGTGTTTTGGCCGTAAAACTCAAAAGAACGAGGAACGGTCATGGCGGGGCTGTGAATATGGTTCCTTAGGTCGTATTTGATGGAGAGCAAAAATTTTACGCGATCGGGGTCCGGGGGCCTAGGCCACTTGGATGGCATGGACTATAGCACGCGAAAATATGTGAATCGTGCGGAATTCTAATGTTTTGCCATTAAAACGCAAAAGAACGAGGAGAGGTCATGGCGGGCAGTGACTATGGTTCCTTAGGTCGTATTTGATAGCCCGGAAATATTTAAGGCGATCCGGGTTCGGGGGGCCCGGCCCACTCGGTAGGCGTGGGCAATAGCACATGAAAATATGGAATCGGGCGGAATCCTAGTTTGTTGGCCGTAAAATGCAAATAAATGAGGAATGGTCATGGCGAGGCGCTGACTATGGTTCTTAATGTCATATTTGATGGCCCAAAAAAAGTTTAGGCGATCCGAGTCCGGGGGGCCGGACACACTCGGAAGGTGTGGGCTATAGCACACAAAAATATGGGAATCACGCGAAATTCTAGTATAGCCGTAAATCGCAAAACAACGAGAAGATGTCATGGCGGGGCGGTGACCATGGTTCCTTAGGTCGTATTTGATGGCCCGAAAAAATTTTAGGCGATCAAAATCTGGGGGCCCGACCCACTTGGAAGGCGTGTGCTATAGCACACGAAAATATGGGAATCGGGCAAAATTCTAGTGTTTTGGCCGTAAAATGCACAAAATGAGGAATGATTATGGAAGAGCGGTAACTATTATTCCTTAGGTCGTATTTCATGGCTTGAACCACGCCTTCCAAGTTGTCCCGGGACCCCCGAACCCCGACCTCCAAAAAATTTTCCGGGACATCAAATACGACCTAAGGAACCATAGTCACCGCCCCTCCATGATCGTTCCTCATTTTTTTTGTTTTTCGGCAAAAATACTAGAATTCCCCGCGATTCCCATATTTTCGTGTACTATAGCCCACGCCTTCCCAATGGCTAGGGCCCCACGGAGCCGGCTCGCCTAAAATTTTTTCTAGCCATCAAATACGACCTAAGGAACCATAGTCACCACCCTGTCATGACCATTCCTAATTCTTTGCATTTTGTGGCGAAAAAACTAGAATTCCGCCCGATTATCATATTTTCGTGTGCTATAGAGTAGGCCGGGCCCCCCGGACTAGGAACGCCTAAAATTTTTGCGGACCAACAAATATGACCTAAAGAACCATAGTTACCACCCCACCATAATCGTTCCTCATGTTTTGCATGTTTCGGCCTAAAAACAAGAATTCCGCCCGATTCCCATATTTTCGTGTGCTATAGCCCACGCTTTCCGAGTGGGCCGAGCCCCTCGGATTTGGATAGCCTAAAATTTTCCGTGCCATCAAATACGACCTAAGGAACCATAGTCACTGCCCCGCCATGAACGTTCCTCATTGTTTGCATTTTTCGGCCAAAAACCTAGAATCCCACCCGATTTCCATATTTTCGTGTGCTATAGAGTGGGCCGGGCCCCCCGGACCGGGAACGCCTAAAATTTTTGCGGGCCATCAAATACGACCTAAAGAACCATAGTCTGCGCCCCGCCATAATCGTTACTCATTTTTTGCATTTTCGGCCTAAAAATTAAAATTCCGCCTAATTCCCATATATTCGTGTGCTAGAGCCCCCGCCTTCCAAGTGGTCGCGGGACCCCCGAACCCCAATCTCCAAAACATTATTCGGGTCATCAAATACAGCCAAAGGAACCATAGTCACCGCCCCGCCATGATCGTTCCTCATTTTTTGTGTTGTTCGGCCAAAATACTAGAATACCGCGCGATTCCCATATTTTCGTATGCTATAGCCCATGCCTTCCCAATGGATAGGGCCCCACGGAGCCGGATCGCCTAAAATTTTTTCGAGCCATCAAATACGACCTAAGGAACCGTAGTCACCACCCCGTCATGACCATTCCTAATTTTTTGCATTTTGTGGCTAAAAAATTAGAATTCCGCCCGATTACCATATTTTCGTGTGCTATAGAGTAGGCCGAGCCCCCCGGACTAGGAACGCCTAAAACTTTTGCGGGCCATCAAATACGACCTAAAGAACCATAGTCGCCGCTCCGCCATAATCGTTCCTCATATTTGGCATTTTTGGGCCTAAAAAGTAGAATTCTGCCAGATTCTCATATTTTAGTGTGCTTGAGCCCAAGCCTGCTAAGTGGTCCCGGGACACCCGAACCCCGATCTCCTAAAACCTTTTCGGGACATCAAATACAACCTAAGGAACCATAGTCACCACCCCGCCATGATCGTTCCTCATTTTTTTGTGTTTTTCGGCCAAAACACTAGAATTCCGTGCGATTCCCACATTTTCGTGTGCTATAGCCCACGCCTTCCCAATGGGTAGGGCCCCACGGGCCGGATCGCCTAAAATATTTCCAGGCCATCAAATACGACCTAAGGAACCATAGTAACTGCCTTACCATGACCGTTCCTCGTTGTTTTGCGTTTTACGGCTAAAAACCTAGAATTCCGCCTGATTCCCATATTTGCGTGTGCTATAGCCCACGCCTTCCAAGTGGTCCCGGGACCCCCGGACCCCGTTTGCCTAAAATACTTCCTGGCTATCAAATACGACCTGAGGAACCATAGTCACCGCCCTTCCATGATCGTTCCTCATTTATTGCTTTTTTCGTCAAAAAAATTAGAATTCTGCCGATTCCCATATTTTTGTATGCTATAGCCCACACCTTCCGAGTGGGCCGAGCCCCCCGGACTTGGATCGCCTAAAGTTTTTTCGGGTCATAAAATACGACCTAAGAAACCATAGTCACTGCCTCGCCATGATCGATCCTCATTTTTTGCATTTTTCGGCCAAAAAAATAGAATTCTGCTGATTCTCATATATTCGTGTGCTAGAGCCCACGCCTTCCAAGTGGTCCCGGGACCCCCGAACCCCGATCTCCAAAATTTTTTCCGGGTCATCAAATACGACCTAAGGAACCATAGTCACCGCTCCGCCATGATCGTTCCTCATGTTTTGTGTTGTTAGGCCAAAATACTAGAATACTGCGCGATTCCCATATTTTCATATGCTATAGCCCATGCCTTCCCAATGGATAGGGCCCCACGGAGCCGGATCGCCTAAAAGTTTTTCGAGCCATCAAATACGACCTAAGGAATCATAGTCACCACCCCGTCATGACCATTCCTAATTTTTTGAATTTTGTGGCTAAACAATTAGAATTCCGCCCGATTACCATATTCCGTGTGCTATAGAGTAGGCCGAGCCCCCCGGACTAGGAACGCCTAAAATTTTTGCGGGCCATCAAATACGACCTAAAGAACCATAGTCACCTCCCTGCCATGAACGTTCCTCATTTTTTGCGTTTTTCGTCCAAAAAAGTAGAATTCCGGGCAATTCCCATATTTTCGTGTGCTACAGCCCACGTCTCCGAGTGGGCCGGGACCCTCGGACTCGGATCGCCTAAATGTTTTTCGGGCCATTAAATACGACCTAAGGAACCATAGTCACCGCCCTGCCATGATCGTTCCTCACTTTTTGCGTGTTTCGGCCAAAACACTAGAATTCCGCGCGATTCTCATATTTTCGTGTGCTATAGCCCAGGCCCCACGGACCCCGATCGCCTAAACTTTTTCCGGGTCGTCAAACACGAGCTAAATAACCATAGTCACTGCCCTGCCTTGACCATTCCTCGTTGCTTTGCGTTTTATGGCTAAAAACCAAGAATTCCGCCTGATTCCCATATATCCGTGTGCTATAGCCCACGCTTTCCAAGTGGTCCCGGGACCCCCGGACCCCGGATCGCCTAAAATTTATCCGGGCCATCCAATACGACCTAAAGAACCATAGTCACCGCCCCTCCATGAACGTTCCTAATATTTTGCATTTTTCGGCCAAAAAACTAGAATTGCACGCAATTCCCATATTTTCTTGTGTTACAGCCCACGTCTCCGAGTGGGCCGGGCCCCCCGGACTCGGATCTTCTAAAATATTTTTGGGCCATTAAATACAACCTAAGGAACCATAGTAACCGCCCCGCCATGATAGTTCCTCACTTTTTGCGTGTTTCGGCCAAAAAACTAGAATTCCGCCCGATTCTCAGATTTTCGTGTGCTATAGCCCACGCCTTCCAAGTGGTCCCGGGACCATCGGACCCCGATCGCCTAAAATTTTTCTGGGCCATCAAATACAACCTAATGAACCATAGTCACCGCCCCCCCACGATCATTCCTCATTTTTTGCATTTTTCGGCAGAAAAACTAGAATTCCGCGTGATTCTCATATTTTCGTGTGCTATAGCCCGGGCCCCACGGACCCCGATCGCCTAAACTTTTTCCGGGTCATCAAACACGATCTAAAGAACCATAGTCACTGCCCTTCCATGACCATTCCTCAGTGCTTTGCGTTTTACGGCTAAAAACCAAGAATTCCGCCTGATTCCCATATTTTCGTGTGCTATAGCCCACGCCTTCCAAGTGGTCCGGGCAGCCCGGACTCGGATCGCCTAAATTTTTCCAGGCCGTTAAATACGACCTAAAGAACCATAGACTCTTCCCTGCCTTGATCGCTCCTCATGGTTTGCATTTTTCGGCCTAAAAACAAGCATCCCGCCCGATTTCCATATTTTCGTGTGCTATAGCCCATGCCTTCCGAGTGGGCCGGGCCCCCCGGACTCAGATTGCCTAAAAGTTTTTTGGGCTATTAACTACGACCTAAGGAACAATAGACTCTGCCCCGCCATGATACGTTCTCATTTTTTGCATTTTTCGGCCTAAAAACTAGAATTCCGCCTGATTCCCATATTTTCGTGTGCTATAGCCCACGCCTTC
>AWOL01S0002117.1:0-12578 GCA_000715115.1 Nicotiana otophora
GCTATAGCCCACGCCTTCAAAGTCGTCCCGGGACCCCTGGACCCCAATCGCCTAAGCTTTTTCCGGGCTATCAAATACGATCTAAGGAACCATAGTCACCGCCCCGCCATGATTGTTCCTCATTTTTTGCATTTTACTACAAAAAACTAGAATTCCGCCTCATTCCTATATTTTCGTGTGCTATAGCCCACGCCTTCCAAGTGGGCCAGCCCCCCCAGACTCGGATCGCCTAAAATATTTTCGGGCCATCAAATACGACCTAAAGAACCATATTCACCGCCCTGACATGACCGTTCCTCATGTTTTGCGTTTTACGGGAAAAAAAACTAGAATTCCGCCCGATTCCCATATTTTTGTGTGCTATAGACCACGCCTTCCAAGTGGTCCCGGGACCCCCAGACCCCGATCGCCTAAAAACATTTTCAGGCCATCAAATATGACCTAAGGAACCATAGTCACTGCCCCGCCATGATCGGTCCTCAGGTTTTGTGTTTTTCGGCCAAAGAATTAGAATTCCGCCCGATTCCCATATTTTCGTGTGCTATAGCCCACGCCTTCAAAGTGGTCCCGGGACTCGAGGACCCTGATCGCCTAGATATTTTCGGCCCATCAAATACGACCTAAGGAACCAAAGTCACCGCCCCGCCATGATTGTTCCTCATTTTTTGCATTTTACTACAAAAAACTAGAATTCCGCCTCATTCCTATATTTTCGTGTGCTATAGCCCACGCCTTCCAAGTGGGCCAGCCCCCCCAGACTCGGATCGCCTAAAATATTTTCGGGCCATCAAATACGACCTAAAGAACCATATTCACCGCCCTGACATGACCGTTCCTCATGTTTTGCGTTTTACGGGAAAAAAAACTAGAATTCCGCCCGATTCCCATATTTTTGTGTGCTATAGACCACGCCTTCCAAGTGGTCCCGGGACCCCCAGACCCCGATCGCCTAAAAACATTTTCAGGCCATCAAATATGACCTAAGGAACCATAGTCACTGCCCCGCCATGATCGGTCCTCAGGTTTTGTGTTTTTCGGCCAAAGAATTAGAATTCCGCCCGATTCCCATATTTTCGTGTGCTATAGCCCACGCCTTCAAAGTGGTCCCGGGACCACTGGACCCCGATCGCCTAAAATTTTTTCGGGCCATCAAATATGACCTAAGAAACCATAGTCACCACACCGCCATGATCGTTCCTCATATTTTGCATTTTTCGGCCAAAAAACAATAATTCCGCCCGATTCCCATATTTTCATGTGCTATTGCCCACGCCTTCCGAATGGGCCGGGCCCCCCGAACTCGGATCACCTAAAGTTTTTTCGGGCCATCAAATAAGACCTAAGGAACCATAGTCACCTCCCCGCCATGATCGTTCCACATGTTTAGCATTTTCCGGCCAAAAAACTAGAATTTCGCCCGATTCCTATATTTTCGTGTGCTATAATAGCCAACGCCTTCCCAATGGGTAGGGCCCCCCGGAGCCGGATTGCCTAAAATTTTTCCGGGCCATGAAATATGACCTATGGAACCATAGTCACCTTCCCGCCATGACCTTTCCTCTTTTTTTGCATTTTACGGCCAAAAAACTAGAATTTCGCCCGATTCCCATATTTTCGTGTGTTATAGCCCAAGCCTTCCAAGTGGACCCGGGACTCCAGGACCCTGATCGCCTAAAATATTTCCGGCCCATCAAATATGACCTAAGGAACTAGAGTCACTGCCCCGCCATGATCGTTCCTCATTTGTTGCATTTTACTACAAAAAAACTAGAATTCCGCCTCATTCCTATATTTTCGTGTGCTATAGCCCACCCCTTCCAAGTGGGCCAGGCCCCCCGGACTCGGATCGCCTAAATGTTTTTTGCGCCATCAAATACGACCTAAAGAACCATAGTCACCGCTTTGAAATGACCGTTCCTCGTGTTTTTTTGTTTTACATCAAAAAAACTAGAATTCTGCCCGATTCCCATATTTTTGTGTGCTATAGCCCACGCCTTCCAAGTGGTCCCGGGACACCCAGACCCCGATAGCCTAAAATTATTCCGGGCCATCAAATACGAACTCAGGAACCATAGTCTCCACCCCGCCATGATCGGTCCTCAGTTTGTGCATTTTAAGGCTAAATAACTAGAATTCCGCGTGATTCCCATATTTTCATGTGCTATAGCCCACGCCTTCCGAGTTGGTCGGTCCTCCTGGACTCGGATCGCCTAAAAATATTTTGGGCCATCAAATACGACCTAAGGAACCATAGTCACCGAACCGCCATGATCGTTCCTCATTTTTGGATTTTTTGGCAAAAGAACTAGAATTCCGCCCGATTTTCATATTTTCGGGTGTTGCCCACGCCTTCCAAGTGGTCCCGGGACCCCCGGACCCTTATCGCCTAAACTTTTTTCGTGCCATAAAATACGACCCAAGGAACCATAGTCGCCGCCCCGCCATGATCGTTCCTCATTCTTTGCGTTTTGCGTCCAAAAAACTAGAATTCCGCGTGATTCCCATATTTTTGTGTGCTATAGCCCACGCCTTCCGAGTGGGCCGGGCCCCCGGACTCGGATCGCCTAAAATTTTTCCGGGCCATTAAATACGACCTAAGGAACCATAGTCACCGCCCCGCCATGATCGTTCCTCACTTATTGCGATTTCCGGCCAAAAAACTAGAATTCCGCCCGTTTCCCATATTTTCATATGCTATAGCCCACGCCTTTCAAGTGGTCCCGGGAACCCCGGACCCCGATCGCCTGAAATTTTTCTGGGCTATCAAATACGATCTAAGGCACCATAGTCACCGCCCCACCATGATCGTTCCTCATGTTTTAAGTTTTTCGGCCAAAAAACTAGAATTCCGCGCGATTCCCATATATTTCGTGTGCTATAGCCCAGACCTTCCGAGTGGGCTGGGCCAACCGGACTCGGAACGTCTAAATTTTTTCCGAGCCATTAACTACTACCTAAGGAACCATAGTCCAATATTGCCCCACCATGATCGTTCCTCACTTTTTTAATTTTTCGGGAAAAAAATTAGAATTTCGCCCGATTCCCATATTTTCGTGTGCTCACGCCTTCAAAGTGGTCCTGGGACCCCTGGACCCCGGTCGCCTAAAATTTTTCCGGGCCATCAAATATGACCTAAGAAACCATAGTCACAGCCCCGCGATGACCGTTCCTCAGATGTTGCGTTTTTCGGCCAAAAAACTAGAATTCCGCCCGATTCCCATATTTTCGTGTGTTATAGCCCATGCCTTCCGAGTGGGCGGGGCCCCACGAACTCGGATCACCTAAAAATTTTTCGGGCCATCAAATAAGACCTAAGGAACCATAGTCACCTCCTCGCCATAATCGTTCCTCATTATTTTCATTTTTCGGCGAAAAACCTAGAATTCCGCCCGATTCCCATATTTTCGTGTGCTATAATAGCCCACGCCATCCCAATGGGTAGGGGCCCCCGGAGTCGGATCACCTTAAATTTTTCCGGGCCATCAAATGCGACCTAAGGAACCATAGTCACCTCCCCGCCATGACCTTTCCTAATATTTTGCATTTTACGGCCAAAAAACTAGAATTTCGCCCGATTCCCATATTTTCGTGTGCTATAGCCCACGCCTTCCAAGTGGACCCGGGACTCCAGGACCCCGATCTCCTAAAATTTTTCTGGCCCATCAAATACGACCTAAGGAACTAGAGTCACCGCCCNTGGACCCGGGACTCCAGGACCCCGATCTCCTAAAATTTTTCTGGCCCATCAAATACAACCTAAGGAACCAGAGTCACCGCCCCGCCATGATCATTCCTCATTTATTGCATTTTACTACAAAACAACTAGAATTCTGCCTCATTCCTATATTTTTGGG
Source organism: Nicotiana otophora (assembly GCA_000715115.1). Taxonomy (NCBI): domain Eukaryota; kingdom Viridiplantae; phylum Streptophyta; class Magnoliopsida; order Solanales; family Solanaceae; genus Nicotiana; species Nicotiana otophora. Next base: position 3,855 of record AWOL01S0002117.1, read on the forward strand.
TGCTATAGCCCACGCCTTCCAAGTGGGCCAGGCCCCCTGGACTCGGATCTCCTAAAATATTTTTGGGCCATCAAATATGACCTAAAGAACCATAGTCACCGCCCTGACATGACCATTCCTCATGTTTTGTGTTTTACGGCAAAAAAAACTAGAATTCCGCCTGATTCTCATATTTTTGTGTGCTATAGCCCACGCCTTCCAAGTGGGCCAGGCCCCCTGGACTCGGATCTCCTAAAATATTTTTGGGCCATCAAATATGACCTAAAGAACCATAGTCACCGCCCTGACATGACCATTCCTCATGTTTTGTGTTTTACGGCAAAAAAAACTAGAATTCCGCCTGATTCTCATATTTTTGTGTGCTATAGCCCACGCCTTCCAAGTGGGCCAGGCCCCCTGGACTCGGATCTCCTAAAATATTTTTGGGCCATCAAATATGACCTAAAGAACCATAGTCACCGCCCTGACATGACCATTCCTCATGTTTTGTGTTTTACGGCAAAAAAAACTAGAATTCCGCCTGATTCTCATATTTTTGTGTGCTATAGCCCACGCCTTCCAAGTGGGCCAGGCCCCCTGGACTCGGATCTCCTAAAATATTTTTGGGCCATCAAATATGACCTAAAGAACCATAGTCACCGCCCTGACATGACCATTCCTCATGTTTTGTGTTTTACGGCAAAAAAAACTAGAATTCCGCCTGATTCTCATATTTTTGTGTGCTATAGCCCACGCCTTCCAAGTGGGCCAGGCCCCCTGGACTCGGATCTCCTAAAATATTTTTGGGCCATCAAATATGACCTAAAGAACCATAGTCACCGCCCTGACATGACCATTCCTCATGTTTTGTGTTTTACGGCAAAAAAAACTAGAATTCCGCCTGATTCTCATATTTTTGTGTGCTATAGCCCACGCCTTCCAAGTGGGCCAGGCCCCCTGGACTCGGATCTCCTAAAATATTTTTGGGCCATCAAATATGACCTAAAGAACCATAGTCACCGCCCTGACATGACCATTCCTCATGTTTTGTGTTTTACGGCAAAAAAAACTAGAATTCCGCCTGATTCTCATATTTTTGTGTGCTATAGCCCACGCCTTCCAAGTGGTCCCGGGACCCCCAGACCCCGATTGCCTAATATTTTTTCGGGCCATCGCATACGACCTATGGAACCATAGTCACCGCCCCGCCATGATCGGTCCTTAGTTTTTGCATTTTACGGCTAAAAAAATAGAATTTCGCTCGATTCCCATATTTTCGTGTGCTATAACCCACGCCTTCCGAGTTGGTCGGTCCTCCCGGACTCGGATCGCCTAAAATTTTTTCGGGCCATCAAATACGACCTGACGAACCATAGTCACCACCCCAGCATGATCGTTCCTCATTTTTTGCATTTCTCGGCCAAAAAACTTGAATTCTCCCTGATTCCCATATTTTCGTGTGTTATAGCCCACGCCTTCCAAGTGGTCCCGAGACCCCGGACCCCGAACGCTGAAAATTTTTTCGGGCCATCAAATACGACTTAAGGAACCATAGTAACCGCCCCCACCATGATCATTCCTCATGTTTTGCATTTTGCGGCCAAAAAACTAGAATTCCGCGTGATTCCCATATTTTCGTGTGCTATAGCCCACGCCTTCCGAGTGGGCCGGGCCCCCCGGACTCGGATTGCCTAAATTTTTTCGGGCCATCAAATAAGACCTAAGGAACCATATTCACTGCCTCGCCATAATTGTTCCTTATTTTTTGCATTTTACTGCCAAAACACTAGAATTCCGCCCGATTCCCATATTTCCGTGTGTTATAGCCCACGCCTTCCAAGTGGTCCTGGGACCCCCGAAACCCGATCTCCTAAAATTTTTCAGGGCCATAAAATATGACCTAAGGAACCATAGTCACCACCCCGCCATGATCATTCCTCATGTTTTGCCTTTTTCGCCCAAAAACCTAGAATTACGCCCAATTCCCATATTTTCGTGTGCTATACCCATGCCTTCCAAGTGGTCCCGGGAACCCCGGACCCCGATTGCCTAAAATTTTTCCAGGCCATCGAATACGACCTAAGGAACCATAGTCACTGCCCCGCCATGTTCGTTCCTCATGTTTTTGTGTTGTTCGGCCAAAAAACTAGAATTCCGCCCGATTACCATATCTTTGTGTGCTATTGCCCACGCCTTCCGAGTGGGCTGTGCCCCCAAACTCGGATCGCCTAAAAACTTTTTGGGCCATCAAATACGACCTAAGGAACCATAGTCACTGCCTCGCCATGATCGTTGCTTATGTTTTGCATTGTTCGACCAAAAAACTAGAATTCCGCCTGATTCTCATATTTTTGTGTGTTATTGCCTTCCAAGTGGTCCCGGGACCCCCGGACCCCGATCGCCTAAATTTTTTCCGGGCCATCAAATACGACCTAAGGAAACATAGTAACCTCCGCCATGATCGTTTCTCATTGTTTGCATTTTTCATCCAAACAACTAGAATTCCGCGCGATTCCCATATTTTCGTGTGCTATAGCCCACGCCTTCTGAGTGGGTAGGGCCCCCAGACTCAGAACGTTTAAAGTATTTCCGGGCCATTAAATACGACCTAAGGAACCATAGTCACCACCCCTCCATGACCTTTCCTCTTTGTTTGCATTTTACCACTAAAAACTTAGAATTCTGACCGATTCCCATATTTTCGTGTGCTATAGCCCACACCTTCCAAGTGGACCCGGGACTCCCGGACCCGATCGCCTAAAATTTTTCTGGCCCATCAAATATGATCTAGGGAACCATAGTCACCACCCTACCATGACCGTTCCTCATTGTTTTTGTGTTTTACGGTAAAACAACTAGAACTCCGCCCGATTCCCATATTTTCGTGTGCTATAGCCCACGCCTTCCGAGTGGGCCCGGGGCCCCCGGATCCTAGTCACCTAAAACTTTTCTTGGCCATGAAATACAATCAAAGGAACCATAGTCACCACCCCTCCATGACCGTTCCTCGTTGTTTTGCGTTTTACGGCCAAAAAACTAGAATTCCGCCCGATTCCCATATTTTCATTTGCTTTAGCCCACGCCTTCCGAGTGGGCCCAGGCCCCCAGGACCAGGATCGCCTAAAAATTTTCTAGGCCATCAAATACGTCCTAAGGAACCATAGTCACAGCCCCTCCATGATTGTTCTTCATTGTTTTTCATTTTACGGCCGAAAAACTAGAATTTTGCCCGATTCCCAGTTTTCGTGTGCTATATCCCACGCCTTCCTAGTGGGGCGGGCCCTCCGGACTCGGATCGCCTAAATTCTTTTCGGTCCATCAAATACGACCTAAAGAACCATAGTCACCGCTTCGCCATGACCGTTCCTCATTGTTTTTGCGTTTTACGGCAAAAAAACTAGATTTTCGCCCGATTACCATATTTTCGTGTGCTATAGCCCACGCCTTCCCAGTGGGCAGGGTCCCCCGGACCCGGATCGCCTAAAGTTTTTCTGGGCCATCAAATACGACCAAAGGAATAATAGTCACCGTCCCGCCATGACCTCTCCTCATTTTTTTGCCATTTACGGTCAACAAACTAGAATTTCGCGCATATTTTCGTGTGCTATAGCCCACGCCTTCTAAGTGGTCCCGGGCACCCCGGAACGGGGTCGCCCAAAATATTTTTGGGCCATCAAATATGACCTAAGGAACCATAGCCACCACCTCGCTATGACAGTTCCTCAGTTTTTGCATTTTACGGCAAAAAACTGGAATTTTTCCCGATTCCCATATTTTAGTATGCTAATAGCCCACACCTTCCGAGTGGGCCCTGACCCCCTGATCCCGATCGACTAAAAGTTTTCCGGGCCATCAAATATGACCTAAGTAACCATAGTCACCGCCTCGCCATGATCGTTCCTCGTTCTTTTGCATTTTACGGCCAAATAACTAGAATTCCGCCCCATTTCCATATTTTCGTGTGCTATAGCCCACGCCTTCACAGTGGGCAGGGCCCCCCGGACCTGGATCGCCTAAAATTTTCTTGAGCCATCAAATACAACCTAAGGAACCATAGTCACCGCCCCTCCATGACCTCTCCTCGTTGATTTGCATTTTACGGCCAAAAAACTAGAATTCTGCACAATTCCTATATTTTTGTGTGCTATAGCCTACGCCTTTCGAGTGGGCCCGGGCCCCCTGACCCCGATCGCCTAAAATTTTTTCGGGCCATCAAATACGACATAAGGAACCATATTCACAGTCCCTCCATGACTGTTCCATGGTTTTTTGCATTTTACGGCCAAAAAATAAGAATTCTGCATGATTCCCATTTTTTTGTGTGCTATAGCCCACGCTTTCCGAGTGGTCCTGGGCCCCCGGGAACCGGATCGCCTAAAATTTTTCCGGGCCATCACATATGACCTAAGGAACCATAGTCACCTCCCCTCCATGACCGTTCCTCGCTGTTTTGCATTTTACAGCAAAAAAAAAAAGAATTTTGCCTGTTTCCCATTTTTTCGTGTGCTATAGCCCTCGCCTTCCGAGTGGTCCTAGGCCCCCCGGACCCGGATCGCCTAATATTTTATCGGGCCATCAAATATAACCTAAGAAACCTTAGTCACTACCCCTCCATGACCTCTCCTCATTGTTTTGAGTTTTACGACTAAAAAACTACAATGTTGCGCGATTCCCATACTTTCGTGTGCAACCACGCCTTCCGAGTGGGCCCGGGCACCCCGGACCCCGATCGCCTAAACTTTTTTCGGGCCATCTAACACGACCTAAGGAACCATAGTCACCTCCCCGCCATGACTGTTCCTCGTTGTTTTGCATTTTACGGCCAACAACAAGAATTTCGCCTGGTTCCCATTTTTTCGTGTGCTTTAGCCCATGCTTCCGAGTGGTCCCGGGCCCCCAGAAACCGGATAGCCTAAAAATTTTCCGGGCCATCAAATATGACATAAGGAACCACATTCACAGCCCCTCCATGACCGTTCCACGGTGTTTTGCATTTTATGGCCAAAAAATAATAATTCCGCATGATTCCCATTCTTTTGTGTGCTATAGCCCACGCCTTCCGAGTGGTCCTGGGCCCCCCGGAACCGGATCGCCTAAAATTTTTCCGGGCCATCAAATACGACCTAAGGAACATAGTCACCTCCCCGCCATGACCGTTCCTCGCTGTTTTGCATTTTACAGCCAAAAAACAAGAATTCTGCACGTTTCCTATTTTTTCGTGTGCTATAGCCCACGCCTTCCGAATGGTCCTAGGCCCCCCAGACCCGGATAGCTTAAAATTTTATCGGGCCATCAAATATAACCTAAGGAACCATAGTCACTGCCCCTCCATGACCTCTCCTCATTTTTTTGAGTTTTACGGCAAACAACTACAATTTTGCCCGATTCCCATACTTTCGTGTGCAACCACGCCTTCCGAGTGGGCCCGGGCCCCCCGGACCCCGATCGCCTAAAATTTTTTCGGGCCATCTAACACGACCTAAGGAACCATAGTCACCGCCCCGCCATGACCGTTCCTCGTCTTTTTGCATTTTACGGCCACAAAACAAGAATTTCGCCTGGTTCCCATTTTTTCGTGTGCGCCCACGCTTCCGAGTGGTCCCGGGCCTCCAAAAACCGGATAGCCTAATATTTTTTTGGGCCATCAAATATGACCTAAGGAACCATAGTCACCGCCCCGCCATGACCATTCCTCGTTTTTTGGCATTTTACAGCCAAAAAACAAGAATTCCGCATGTTTCCCATTTTTTCGTGTGCTATAGCCGACGCCTTCCGAGTGGTCCCGGGCCCCCCGGACTCGGATCGCCTAAAATTTTTCAGGGCCACCAAATTCAACCTAAGAAAACATAGTCACCACCCCGCCATGACCGTTCCTCGTTGTTTTGCATTTTACGACCAAAACGTAGAATTCTGCCCGATTTCCATATTTTCGTATGCTATAGCCCACGCCTTGCGAGTGGGCCCGGGCCCCCAGGACCCGGATCGCCTAAAATTTTCAAGGCCATCAAGTACGACCTAAGGAACCATAGTCACCGTCCACCCATGACCGTTCCTCGCTTGTTTTGCGTTTTACGGCCAAAAAACTAGAATTCCGCCCGATTCCCATTTTTTCGTGTGCTTTAGCCCACGCCTTCCGAGTGGGCCTAGGCCCTCAGGACCTGGATCGTCTAAAAACATTTCTGGCCATCAAATACGTCCTAAGGAACCATAGACACAACCCTGCCATGATTGTTCCTCATTATTTGCATTTTACGGCCAAACAATTAGAATTCTTCCAGATTCCCATATTTTCGTGTGTTATATCCCACGCCTTCCGAGTGGGCCGGGGCCCCAGACTCGGATCGCCTAAATTCTTTTCGGTCCGTCAAATACAACCTAAAGAACCACAGTTACCGCCTCGCCATCACCGTTGCTCATTGTTTTTGCGTTGTACGGCAAAAAAACTAGAATTTCGCCCGATTCTCATATTTTCGTGTGCTATAGCCCACACCTTCCCAGTGGGCAGGGCCCCCCGGAACTCCTAAAATTTGTCTGGTCCCCTCAAATACTACCCAAGGAACCACAATCACCACCTCACCATGACCTCTCCTCGTTTGTTTGCGTTTTACGGCTAACAAACTAGATCTTCGCTTGATTCCCATATTTTCGTGTGCTATAGCCCATGCCTTCCAAGTGGGCCCAGGCCCGCCGGATCCCGATCGCCTAAAAATTTTTCGGGCCATCCAATACGACCTAAGGAACCATAGTCACCACCCCGCAATGACCGTTCCTCGTTTTATTGCATTTTACGGGCAAAAAACAAGGATTCTGCCAGATTCCCATTTTTTCGTGTGTTATAGCCCATGCCTTCTGAATGGTCCCGGGCCTCCTGGACTCGGAGCGCCTAAAGTTTTTTCGGGACATCAAATACGACATTATGAACCACAGTTACCGCCTTTCTATGACCGATCCTCTTTTTTTTTGCGTTTTATGGCCAAAAAACTAGAATTCCGCCCGATTCCCATATTTTCGTGTGATATAGCCCACGCCTTCCCGGTGGGCAGGCCCCCCTGAACCGGATCGCCTAAAATAATTCCATTCCATCAAATATGACCTAAGGATCCATAGTCACTGCCCCGCCATGACCTCTCCTCGTGTTTTGCATTTTACGGCCAAAAAACTAGAATTCTGCCCGATTCCCATATTTTCGTGCCCACGCCTTCTGAGTGGGATCGGGCCCCCTGGAACCGGATCGCCTTAAATTTGTTCGAGCCATAAAATACAACCTAAGGAACCATAGTCACCCCCTCACCATGATCGTTCCTCATTGTTTTGCGTTTCCGACCAAAAAACTAGAATTCCGCCTGATTCGCATATTTAAGTGTGCTATAGCCCACGCCTTCTGAGTGGGCGCGGGCCCCCAGACCCCGATCTTGTACATGATGCCTTAGAGAAGGTGGCTTTGATTCAACAACAGCTTAAAACCGCTCAGAGTCGACAAAAAAGCTATACAAATGTACATCGTCATAATTTGGAATTTAAAGAGGGTGATCAAGTATTCTAGAAGGTATCGCCAATGAAGGGCGTTATGAGATTTGGGAAGAAGGTCAAGCTAAGTCATAGATTCATTGGTCCATATGAGGAATGATCATGGTGGGGCAGTGATTATGGTTCCTTAGGTCGTATTTGATGGCCCGGAAAAATTTTAGGCGATCGGGGTCAGGGGGTCCCGGGACCACTTGGAAGGCGTGGGCTATAGCACACGAAAATATGGAAATCGGGCGGAATACTAGTTTTTTAGTCGTAAAATGCAAAAAATGAGGAACGATCATGGCGGGCCGGTGATTTTGGTTCCTTAAGTCATATTTCGTGGCCCGGAAAATTTTAGACGATCGGGGTACGGGAATCCCGAGACCACTTGGAAGGCGTCGGCTATAGCACACGAAAATATGGGAATAGGGCGGAATTCTAGTTTTTTGGCCGTAAAATGCAAAACATAAGGATAGGTCATGGCGAGGCGGTGACTATGGTTTCTTAGGTCGTATTTGATGGCACACAAAAATATTAGGCGATCCGGCTCCGTGGGGCCCTACCCATTGGGAAGACATGGGCTATAGCACACAAAAATATGGGAATCGGGCGGAATTCTAGTTTTTTGGCCGAAAAATGCAAAAAATTAGAAATGATCATGGCGGTGCGGTGACTATGGTTCCCTAGGTCGTATTTGATGGCCCGAAAAACTTTTAGGCGATCCGAGTCAGGGGGGGCGGCCCACTCGGAAGGCGTGGACTATAGCACATGAAAATATGGGAATCTGGCGCAATTCTAGGTTTTTGGCCGAAAAACGTAAAAACTGAGGAACGATCAGGGCGGGGCGGTATCTATGGTTCCTTAGGTCCTATTTGATGGCCCGAAAAATTATTAGGCGATCACAGTCCGGGGGGCCTGGCCCACTTGAAAGACGTGGGCTATAACACACGAAAATATGGAAATCACGCGGAATTCTAGGTTTTTGGCCGAAAAACGCAAAACATAAGGAACGATCATGGCGAGGCGGTGACTATGGTTCCCTAGGTCGTATATAATGGCCCGGAAAAATTTTAGGCGATCGGGGTCACGGGGTCCCGGGACCAGTTGGAAGGCGTGGGCTATAGCACAGGAAAATATGGGAATCACGCGGAATTCTAGTTTTTTGGCCGAAAAATGCAAAACATTAGGAACGATCATGGCGAGGCGGTGACTATGGTTCCTTAGGTCGTGTTAGAT
>AWOL01S0002119.1:0-75030 GCA_000715115.1 Nicotiana otophora
ACTGTAATCCACTGAAACAGTGTACGGAAACACAGAAACAGAATACTGAAATACTGTAGCTGAATCTACTGTAGCTGTCGGAATAGTACTGTAGCTGTCGGAATAGTACTGTAGTTGCCAGAAAAAACTCAAAGTTGTCGGAATGAAATGAAAACAGTAGGGGTAGGATCGGAATTACCAGGCGACCCAACTGTTCTGAAGGAAGATTTTCAAAAAATGGCCGGAAGTGGTCGTACGCGCCGGCGCGTGAGCTCACGCGCGTAATCTTCTGGTGGCGCGTGGAGGCGCGTGAGGAGGCTGCTGCCGGAGTTTTTCACTGGGGTTTGGTCGCCGGACAGTGACGACTCTTGTGGTAGTGTTGGATTTTGCACAACACTGACAGAAATGAAGCAGATAGAAAACAGCCTTAAAAAAAAAAATACTGATTTCTCTTTTCCGGAATTGCTGGAATTTATGCACAGCGATAAGTCTCTCACAATTGCTTTGATATCATGTGAGAAGGCACGGGAGAAAATATGTTATTGATATTGGATGAACAATACAATACAAGAGGTCCTTATTTATAGCTATACTATACAAGGACATACTACTCTTCTACCAATGTGGGACAATACTACACTATATACATGCTGTAAACTAACAAGATGTATATTTATTAAACTATGGATGTTCTCATCAAGTTAAAGAAGGATTTAGTCAATTAGCTGGCCGATTACAGAGGTAAACACAGATGGTCTGTATCTGGACTACTTTGTTGACTTAACGGGCAATGAGCCATATTGAAGGGAAACTAAGTTTTGGTGCAGCAATCTTATGCCTCAACTGATATGACACATGTAAAGTACTTAGGGCCTGTTTGATTTGCTGCATAAGCTAATATAATACTTGTATTAAATAATTTTAGTAATACATGGATAAAGCTATTAAATGACAAAAATAACCCTTCATGTACGTAGTAACCAATATTTTATTTTGTTAAAACATAAAAATGTATCTTAAAATATACACTACATAGTTATATCTAATACAAGAAACTAGACTTTCAATAATAAAATAATCTCTTCATTACAATCTCTATAAGGTACACCGTGTATTACAATCCTTCATAACTAATCCCTACATTATAATCCCTGCATTACAGTCATGCATTACTATCTGTATAGTTTCCTTATCAAAAAAGAAAAAAATCCTGCATTATTAATCCCTGCATAACTTGCTTTGTAACCAAACGACCCCTTTATATTTCCTAGAAAAAATAATAAAGAAAGAAGGAAAAGAGAAGATAGAAGAAGATTCAGACGTTATATCACTGTCTACTTTTTTCCTTCTTTCTCTATTATTTTTTCTAATAAATCAAAATAATTATTGCCTGACTTTTATGGGTAACAGACAATGTTCTTTGTGGATACAACTAGCCTGTTATCATATAGTTTTGAAGTGATTGATTTTAAGTGAAACAACATTCTCATGTCCAGAGTTAATTTCGGTTGGACAGACTTCAAACTTCTTAGAACGTACCTTTAGAAATTTAACTATTAAAACAACAACAACAACGACAATAGTAATAATAGTTATACGAAAATAGATTCATAAGGAGTTATTTAAAAATTTCAAGTCCAAGTCCAAGTCCAAGTCACGAATGATAAATACAAATATTATCTTTATCTATCATTTTATAAATATCATGTATAATGGACAAGTACTTTCTAATAGGAAAAGGATGGATGAGTATTTGCAGAATTATATTTTCAATTTCATTTTTAATTCATTTTTAATATGGGACTCTTGAAATCTCCTTATTATTTTCACTTCAATATTCCAAACCATACAACAATTTTTACCTAGAATTTGATTATCTTTTGATATTACTAGCACTTAATATGAAGCCAAATGCAGATTGAGGCGTGCATGAATGAAGATGGACTTATGCCAATGCCAGCATACAATGTACCATATAAAATTCTTTGTAGGGTTGTTTCTGTCAGGCTACAGGTAAAAACATTTCTTACAAATTTCGTCTATAATTTGTGAACTTATTTTTATGGTAGTCTCAAACGCTCGTATTTATGGTCTGCAGGCTGAGGCCAATACAGATGAAGTGTTTGCAGAAATTACTTTGCTTCCACATGTAAAGTATTGAACTTTATCGTATTAACTTTGTAGGTAGTTTCTCAAAAATTAAGCCAGCAAGTACAGCTAATTTTATGTGGAGTCACTGAACTTTATCACTATACAGTAAAGTCACAAGACTTATTTTATCACATTAAAGTAATTGAACTTGACCTACTATAAAGTCTATAACAGTAAAGTTACTAAGCTTTACCCACTATAATAGTAAAATCATCAAACTATTTTTTATCTCATTAGAGTAACAATCCTTTATCACTATAACAGACTAACAGTGAAGTTACTAAGCTTTACCCACTATAACGACGCAACGTACCCATCAGGTTCTATAACTTTACCAATATAGTGGGTGAAGTTCAGTTAAAGTTAAAGGTGAACTTTCATGTGACAAAAAATAGTATAGTAACTTTATTATTATAATGGGCAAATGTTCGTTACTTTAATTTAACAAAAAATAATTTTGAAACCTTAGTGCTAGAGTGATTAAAGTTCATTGACCATACTTGAAATTAACCACATTTTAAGCTTTGGAGGTTCGCCTGCTTTCATTGCAATTTGGCTGCAATGTCTAAATGCCTCCTGGCATTATCATTCTTAGCTCTCTGTTATGAAAATTGATACCGAAAATTTCTCCAAATGTCAGTTTTTTAACCTGACAATCTTCTAGTTTTGAAAGCTTCCTCTTCACATCAATTGCCTGTGGGCGTATAAGTTCAATCTTGTCCATGCCATAATTGCAGAATCTTAAATGAGTTGTGTTTTGTTCACTTCTTGCTTGCAGCTAGGGACGAGGGAGCCAATTTTGGCAGAACGCTCTCCTTTATTTTCGCGTGCTAAAAGTGATGTGCATACATATAGCAAGAAACTCACTCCATCTGATGTAAACACGCATGGTGGACTCTCCATTCCAAAGCAACTGGCGGATGAATGCTTTCCGCCACTGGTTAGATATCTTGTAGCTGTGCTCGTTTATCCTTTTTCTTGTCTGAACTATGCCCATGCTATAGGTGGTAATTGGGGTTGGGTCATACTTGAACGGGTCAAATCAATATATGGTTCATGATTCAACCTGTAATTTATTTGGGTCAACACGAGTTGGGTTAAGATGGGTCAAATAATGGTCATAATTCAACCTACCCAAGTCCCAACACGACCAAACCTTCCTCAATGTTATTTTGTTTTTTAAGAAAAGAAAGGAAATTAAAAGCTACATATATTCTTCTTAAAGTACTAGCTTAAGTTCTTTCAAATTTATATAATTGTCAATCTCCAAATTTGATTTTGTATGTTTGGATTTGGAATGCATTTTGATCCATTGGGTTACACTATTGAGCCGAGAGTCTTATAGGTCATTTCATGTTAACAAACAGGTCATAATCCAACAGATTGGGCAGATTGGGCGGCTTACTGAAAAATGGATTAGTACCACACCTAGCTCATAATATGAAACTTGTTGATCTCATTCCTCTCTTTAGTTCATCAAATGTTGAAATTGGTGAGAGAGAGATATCACCTTTGCAGCTCAATAACTTACTGGTTGGTTACTTCTCGTGGCAGAATAATGATCAGGATTTCCCAGCACAGGATTTAGTTGCAAAGGATCTGAATGGTTTAGAATGGAAGTTCCGCCATGTTTATCGAGGTATTCCCAAAAATCCTACTATGTTATCATCAATCATCATGCATTATTCATCAACTTGGCTTGCACATTCTTCTAGTTTGCTGTATATCTTTAGACAAAACTTCTAATATTTGGTTTTATTTGGCTTTCTTATCATTCACATAGTCTATGTTCTTTACATTTTATTAAATGTAGGTCAGTCAAGGCGTCACCTCATAAGTAACGGTTGGAGTAGGTTTGTAAGTGCGAAGAAGCTTGTTGCAGGGGATACCCTTATATTTGTCAGGTTACTGTGTTCTCCCTCCAATGTTCTTGGTGAGATACATATGCTACAAGTTGTTTGCCTAACAGCTAAACTTATTTTCATAGAGGAAAAAATTATGAATTATATGTTGCTGTTCGCCGTGCAAAAAAACAACAAACCAGCTCATCAACATCTATCTTATCAAGCCACTACATGCAACACGGCATGTTGTCTAATGCCTACCATGCTGTTTCCTCTGGGACAATGTTCACCATTTACTACCGCCCTTGGTAAGCTTGTGTTTACTTTTCGAATGGCTTTTGAGAATGTAGCAATTTTATCTGGTAAATGATCTTTGAGCAAATAATTTTGTTTCTTTAATACTTGATGGTTCCTCTGTCTACAAAATGCATCAGGACTTGTCCTGCTGCGTTCATAATTCCTTACAATCAATATATGAAGGCCTCTGAAATCGATTATGAGGTTGGGATGACTTTCAACATGCCATTTGAAAGCCACGAACTAGACTGCGGCAGAACAGTATGCCCAATGTGAGTGTTGGTCTGACGTTAAGCAACATCACTTGCAATACTCTCAAAAAGTAATTTTTTTTCATTCACAGGACATCTTGAACAAATCTGATTTGTGGAAATACAATTTCATAACCAGATTTTCAGGTACCATTGTTGATGTTAAAGATTTTGACCCCATTAGATGGCCTGGTTCAGATTGGAGGTGTCTCAAAGTAAGGAGGTCCTTCATTGTGATTCACTTGTACTTCTTTCTTTCACACTTGTACTCCGGCTATGATACCATCCATTTTGTGAACTTGCTCTAAGGTGAAATGGAATCATGCAAAACTAATGCCAGTTCGTCCAGAAAGGGTATCTCCTTGGAGCATTGTAGCCATAGGAATAACCAAAAGAAAAAAGAGGTCTTTTTCTTCCTATCCCAGCAAAGCACAGCCTCTTGATCCAGCAAATCCATTCGGTGTCAAGGACTGTAAGTAAATAAGACATTTCTTCAAACAGATTCTAATTTATATGAAGTCTTATTTTGATATTAACTGGAAGATTCTGCCAAAAGACATGATCATGAAGTACATGTTGCATAGGCAATAACATTTTCTAGGCTCATGAGGGCTAGTAGGTGCTACTCTACCTACTAAGAAAGACAAGTGGTGGAGAGTCAGGGATGAGGGAAGAGGTAGAATCAATCAGGAGATGAATAAGATTTCTCTTGTTTTTTTTTTAATATTTCGAAATGTATGCATAGCACTTCTCCTGAAGCTGTATATAATACAACTTTTAAGCGAATCAAAAATAACAATAATGATAAAAAAGAAAATATAGGAGAAGGGAGATGGGTTGGGGATGTAACGGGGTGAAGATGTAATGTTTGGAAGAGTTCTCATTATATCACTTTATACTTCTGCTTCCTGTTATACTTGAATTTGAAAATGATATCAAACTCTTACGATATTAAATAAGCACAGTACCTATTTCCACCGGAATAAAATGATGACGTGAGAAGAAGGTGCCATCAAATCATCCTCTTTAGCCCAATCGATCTGCCTAGGATATTTGACAGACGCCATCTTTTGAGAGGCAACTAGCTAGACAGATAATGGAGATATATTTGGAAGATCTTTCTTGCGAAATAGAAAAGGTTATGAAATAATGAAATAGGAGATTTGTCTTTGTTATAGGCACTTGAAATTGTATATTTCTAGCTGAGAGGAAACCAGAACATAGCTTCAGGCCTTTTCCTGCTACCTTATGTATTGACTTAATGCATCATTGTATTAAGTAATTGCCTAAATCCTAAATGATAAAATGATTCCTTCATGTATCCTAAAGGCTTGATGAAGAGTTCAGTTGAGCATTCACCTCCGTGGAAATCTAGGGTCTTGCAAGGTCAAGAAAAAGCTGTAAATGCTTATGAAGAGAATGCCTTCAGACGACCTCATGATTTGCGTCAACCACCACAGCGAAAACTTAGATGGAGGCGAGGACAAGTTAGATTGGAGAATCAGCAGCATAACCATATTCTTGAGCCGTGGTTAGACTTTATTGGAAAGGAAGTTCATGGCACAAGTCCTTCCAGTAATGGATTTTCCAATTTACAGTCTTCAAAAATACCATCCTTTGCAAGTGAATCTTTGTCTATTCCAAAGATTGTCGATTACAGAAATTCAAATTCTGAAGGTAATGTCGAATCAGAAGTTATGGGGAGCCAACCCACTGCTGGAAGCAAATTAAAGCTATTTGGAGTGGATATACTAAATGGTCCTGAGTCCCCTTCCCAACATGGAAGTGAACTTGCACATTCTGGTTCTTTTCCAGCAGCTTCTAAGACCGTTAATTTTCTGGAACAGAGTAAAAGCACTTCTGGCAATTCAGACACCCAGTGCAGTCGCAGTTGCACAAAGGTAATCTGGATTGTGTTCTGGATTATGTTTTTAATCAACAAAATTAACATTTTACAATTCCGAGAAGAGTTCAGCCTATGATAAATTTTGAACACGTGAACAGCTGTCTTTGACTGAAGTCTTTTTTATCCCGTCTCCTTTTAGGTACTCAAGTATGGATGTGCTCTTGGAAGATCTATTGACATGTCACGTGTAAAGGGGTATGGGGAACTCATTTCTGAACTCGACAAGCTGTTTGGATTTGAGGGGTCTCTTCTGGATGGTAGCAAGGATTGGCATGTAACCTATCAAGATAGCGAAGGAAACACAAAGTTACTAGGAGATTATCCTTGGTCGTCAGTATTAAATCCAACTTAGTTCATATATAATGCTTCTTTCCATGAATCTTGATTATAATCTTATTTCAAACTAACATGCAGGGATTTCCAGGCCATGGTGCGAAAGATGTTTATTTGTCCAATAGGAGCTGATTACCTGGCTGACAGAAGCTTCTGAAACTAAATAGTTAGCTCACTTGCATCTCTTCAACTGACAAAAATGCTTTAGGGATCAATCACATTGATCTTTTTGGGTCACATACTCGTAAAACACTGATTTACTAGTATATCAGAAAAAAGCAAAACTGAATAATTTGTCTGTTAAGTTCATGTATTTTATGAATATCTTCTGTGAAGCGGAGCTTATACCTCCATGCTTGATAAATTAGCATACCTGCTCTTGCCTAATGTGGGATGGCATATTTTGCCATCTTTATGTATTTGGCGAAGAATAAATGCATCTGTCGTAATCACTAAAGTGTAGAAGTGTAATTGGTGTTTCTCTTTCTGCAACTGGTCGATATTAGCCACACTTCAAAACTGAGGGCCACTTCACTCGGGGAAAACTTACTCGAACCCGTATTTGCACCAAGCAAATTAATGCACGGCATGTCTATTGCAAATCCATGAATTGCATTAGATTATTCATTCTAACTAAGCATATGAACAAAGGGTGGCAACCGCACGCCCAAATGGGTAGTGGGCCTAAACGGTTCTAACCGGATAGGACCGGGACCGTGGGGAGGTGGGCTGGGTAGTGGGCCGGTCCCATAGGCAAGGCCCGTCCGGGACCGGTTGGGACCGGGACCGGCTGGGAAGTGGGCCGGTTCAAGCGGTCCTAAACGGGCCTATCCGGCCCCAAGGATTAATTTTAAAAAAAAATTAAATCTGCCACATTATAGCCTTTATGGTATTTACATATATATGCATCTTAACATATATATATATATATATATATATACACACACACATACAGTAAGATGTATATATAATATATAAATCGAATATAGCTTATATATCTTAAGATGTATATATAACATAGTATATTATATATATAAGCTTATATATATATCGAATATAGCTTATATATCTTAAGATGCATGCATATATATATATATATATATATCGAATATAACTTATATATCTTAAGCTGTATATATAGTATAATATAGTATATACTATACTATACGATACTATATATATATACTATACTATACTATATATACATCTTAAGATATATATATATATATATCTTAAGATGTATATATAGTATATTTTAAGATGTATACTATCGAATATGGCTTATATACTATGTATATATAGTATAGTATATATATATCTTAAGATGTATATATAGTATATTAATCGAATATAGCTTATATATCTTTATTACCATTTTTTTCCTCTATCTTCTATAAAAAAAAAATTAAAAATAGAAAGTATTTGTTGGGCCCACTTGGCCCAACTTAGGCCCGAGACCAGCCCACTTAACCCGGGACCGTTAGTTCGTGGTTCCGGTCCCGAGCCGGTTCCAACAAGAAGCCCGCGAAGCGTGGGACTGTTTAGGACCGGACCGCATGCCCACTTAGGACCGGCCCACTTAAGACTGGGCTCGCGAAGTTCACTTAGGACCGGGCCCGGCCCGCATGCCACCCTTTTATGAACCATGAATTGTTACAATAAGACCATTCTATCAATCCTTTATTTTGAAACAACTGATGAAGGATTCCTTCACAAACTTTTATCTCTTAACCTTGATTGGATACTTTTAGGGTTAATTACTTGATTTGGTGTAAACGTCGGGTGTGAAAACTTTCCCACTTAACAAATATATACACACATACAGTAAGATGTATATATAATATATAAATCGAATATAGCTTATATATCTTAAGATGTATATATAACATAGTATATTATATATATAAGCTTATATATATATCGAATATAGCTTATATATCTTAAGATGCATGCATATATATATATATATATATATCGAATATAACTTATATATCTTAAGCTGTATATATAGTATAATATAGTATATACTATACTATACGATACTATATATATATACTATACTATACTATATATACATCTTAAGATATATATATATATATCTTAAGATGTATATATAGTATATTTTAAGATGTATACTATCGAATATGGCTTATATACTATGTATATATAGTATAGTATATATATATCTTAAGATGTATATATAGTATATTAATCGAATATAGCTTATATATCTTTATTACCATTTTTTTCCTCTAACTTCTATAAAAAAAATTAAAAATAGAAAGTATTTGTTGGGCCCACTTAGGCCCACTTGGCCCAACTTAGGCCCGGGACCAGCCCACTTAACCCGGGACCGTTAGTTCGTGGTTCCGGTCCCGAGCCGGTTCCAACAAGAAGCCCGCGAAGTGTGGGACTGTTTAGGACCGGACCGCATGCCCACTTAGGACCGGCCCACTTAAGACTGGGCTCGCGAAGCTCACTTAGGACCGGGCCCGGCCCGCATGCCACCCTTTTATGAACCATGAATTGTTATAATAAGACCATTCTATCAATCCTTTATTTTGAAACAACTGATGAAGGATTCCTTCACAAACTTTTATCTCTTAACCTTGATTGGATACTTTTAGGGTTAATTACTTGATTTGGTGTAAACGTCGGGTGTGAAAACTTTTCCACTTAACAATCTCTTGTGTGATGACAAATTTCTGCATGCCAAGAGTTAGTCCAGTTCTTGGTTTGGTCAACTTGCAATATTTTTTGTGGCAATATCTTTGGTTTACGAGTACCAACTACTAATGTTATTAGTCCTGATCAGACGTGGGAAATTTTAAACTTTTATAGGAGGTGAAACCTCCGTCTACCACCAGGTTTTGGCCACTAATATACTTTGCATCATCACTGGCCAAATATAGAGCAGCATTGGCCACATCAATTGGCTCACAGTAGGCTCCTTTCAACTCACTTGAGCTATACAACATGTTAACAAAGAACTTGAGGATCCACTCCAGGGTTAATACGCTTTCACCTCGTCAATATAAAACGGTGTTGGAATTGCAAAGGGCGATATGCAATTGATTCTGATCCCGTTCTTGCATAGTTCTGCTATTACGGACCTCATGATTTCGATCGCGCAGGATTTGGGTTGAATATGTGGCGCCTGTGACTCTAGCCGTGCACAAAATGGAACCAGTTTTCCGTGGGATCATCACCCGAGCTGCGTGCTTAATTCCTGCCACCATCCCTCTAACGTTGATAGCCATGACTTGGTCGAACGCATCGAGGCAGGGGCGGCTCAATGATATTTGTGACCTAAAGCCAAACTTTAACGAGGGGCCTTAAGCTTCTTGTTGCAAGAAAAAAATATCATATATAATTTTATTTGAAATTTATTTTTCGAGCTTTTTGAATGTAAATTATTAATAATGTGTTTATTATCAATTTCTATTCATTTAGTTATAGATCAATCATTAGGATCATATATGTTTCTAGGAATACAACTATTCAATTTATTTAGAATTTCCGGATATTCTTGAGGATCTATGTTAGATTTCTCACCAACTTATTCTCCTTTTATTGTCGTGTAGCTCAATTATATTGGTGATTTCTTCATCCACCATACATTCTTTCATATTTTCTTATTTAGCATTTTTTGTTATTTGCTATAAATTTATCAAAGGCTCCTTTTTGGAATTATATTAAAGTTTCAATCCTTCTCCTTTTTGGTAGAAATTTTAAACACCCAAATTTATTTGTTCTCGTTGATATATTAAAATTTTAATAAAATGACTAAAAAGACAATCTATGCTTACATAGAAAAAGTATAAAAAAACTAACAAATTTTAGATGAAAAATAATAAAAATATAGAACAATCAAACCTAGTTCACCAAATAGATAACTTGAATACGTGATACACTATCGATGCTTCAATACTCTTGATGCAACTCCAGAAAACTTGATAACAAACAAAAGAGTTTGATAATTGATTTTTTTCCTCTCATACTTTTTAGAATAGTTTATGGATAGTGACTTAGTAAGACTTTGGAATCTTCAGGTCAAATGAAATATAGAGGAGCAAAACTGAATATATTTTTGAAGAGAAAAGTAATAAGAGATAAAATGATGTGGCCCATTAATAATGTCGATTATGTATAAATAAGACAAAAAGGGGAGTGAATCCCAAAACTATTGTTGGTTTACCAATTTTTTTCCAACGGTCCAATCTTTCTTTTTTACATAAAAATTGTACTCCCTCCACCTTTACTTGTCAGTTATATTAAAAATAGATTTTTTTTTACTTCTCACTTTACGTATATTAAAGTATATTAAGAGAAGATAAATTTTTTTTCTTTTATACCCACAATATTTATTACTCATTTCAAATCATTTTCTCAAATTCAATAAAATATGTATCAATTAATATGAGTATCATGGTAAATTATACACTTAATTTATTATTTTTTAAAGGGTGTGAGAAATCAAAACGTGCCACGTAAAAGTGAACGGAGGGGGTACCTTTTTTTTTTTCCTTCCAAATACTTAATATTCTTACAGAAAAATTGGTACCTCTAGGAAATTTCGGGGACCCCATAAATATGCTCCTAAAACAGTTGCTTTAGCTGCTTACCATTGGGCCACCCCTGATCGAGGTGAAAGGTCGGCGATGTTCCGTGGAGTACCGCATGCAACACCAACATATAGGGAGGGCTTCAGAATTTATAAATAACTGTAAGTTCTATGGACGTGTAATATTTAGACAATTAAATTATTATGGGTTAAGTCTGTATGATAAACTTCAGAAACAGGTAAGCTGATAAACTTTAGTATAATTAACATGTTATCACAAGTTAAAATGCACTGAAATCCTTCAAAATTTACGTACATACATAACGAATATTTCACTTTTTTGGGTGCAATGTATATAAATAAAGCTCAAGTTTGAAATTATGTGACATGTATATGCACTGTTTATGTACTGAGTTCGCCTTTGAATACCTGCATTATTGTCCATTATATCGAGCTGTCCGTGACAAGGTGGGTTGCTCTGATGGTAAGCACCCTCCACTTCCAACCAAGAGGTTGTGAGTTCGAGTCACTCCAAGAGCAAGGTAGGGAGTTCTTGGAGGGAAGGATGCCGAAGGTCATTTGGAAACAGCCTCTCTACCCCAGGGTAGGGGTAAGATCCGCGTACACACTACCCTCCCCAGACCCCACTAGTAGGATTATACTGGGTTGTTGTTGTTGTTGTTGTTGTTGTTGTATATCGAGCTGTCCATGGCTGGAGACGGCAAAATCCACGGTGTTGGAGACGTCGGATTCTTTGTAACATCGCAGACCACAAAGGCACAAAGGTGGCCTTAGGTAGCTCGGAGGCCGTTTTTTGGCCGAGTAATTGCTCCTGTATATCTGCAATTATAACCTAATTGGCGCCGTTGTTTATAGATTTCGCTGCAGTTTCTTTTCCAATGCCACTTGCTGCCCCTGTTATCAGCGCCACTTTGCCTTCTAGTTTCCTTATATATTCACAACATTACTTTCTTTCGGACTAGAATTCATCATTTCTTGTTTCATACAGGTTTGGTTGTGTCTAAACCTCAGCATCAGTCTCTGAATGCCTTTACATACATCATTTCAAGCTCAAACTAAGTTTTTTTCTTTTTTTTGTAACAATTGTAAATATTACCATTAACATAAAAAGTAATTATACATATAGAGCACCCTATTCTGATCACAGAATCTGGGCCTCCAACAAACAACAACTAGTTATAATCCTCAATAGTCTTCATAATATCTTTATACTGCGATTGAATCACATTAAAGTGAAATGGTATATAATAAACTTTGATATTTTAAATTTTAAATGAGGTTATTTACATAGTTCAATAATATGAATGGGTATGAGAGAATCATGCCAAATTTACGCGCATCTTAATGAATCTTAAATTTTATATTCCATATGTATGAAAAAAATATTGCGTTTCTGACCTTTAAATAGTCTCTTCTTTGCCAAACAAAGAAAGATGCAAAAACTACTCACTCCTCGTCTATTATTAAACAAGTTTAAGTTAAATACCGCTATTGCAATTTTTTTTTATTTTACGCTATCAGATCATTTCTAAAAATTGAGATTTTGTAATTTTGAAATAAGTCAAGTAACCTGCTACACAACAGATAATGATGACATGATATTGTAAAAATAACCTGACATGCAATGCTATCCATGCGAATAAAATAATATTCTCCATATTTTATTGTTACTACCTATAGGTCGTTGATAAATGATGAAAAATGTATGATTTTGGGTATAGCTTCATATCATTTTGTATATGAGTTGCGGGATATTACATGTTTATAAACATAAAATAGGCTCATTACATATTTATTGTGTGTAGGAATGAGTTTGGATGGAAGTTGGCAAAAATCGGATGATTTGATGCAAAAAGAAATTGAGAGGCAAGAGCTCGGAGCATGCCACAATTAGTACATTGCATGAAAGGTAGGCACGAAATGGCCTAGGAAATGAATCAAAACCAGTGAACTATGGCACTGGACCTGGCACGGGAAAGAAACAAAGAAGAAAAAAATTTCTGGGAGCGTGCCTAGGGGTCGCGCATTGCACCAACCCTAGCACGCGACTCAACTTTTTCTTTGCGAATTAGGAGAGATCAAGGACGCCCCACAACAACCCTAGTTGATATAAATACATCATAAAACGTCCTTTTGAGATACTACTTTAGGGTAAGACAACACCCAAGGATGCGAGAACACGCTAGGAGCAAAGAGATAGATTTAACCACAGGTTTTTTCCTTTCCTCTTCCTATTTTTCATTGTTGGTTATGATTTTTAGTATTGTAATTTTACATACTATTATGAGTAGCTAATTTATTATCTACAGTTTTAATGGAACCTCTTGGAGGATGAATTCTTGTTATGTTTTAATATAATTTAGCCGTTGAATTTATCTACTTGTTCAACTACGTGCTTATTTCATTTGATTGAATGACCATCAATTGACTGTACCTATTTAGTGTATATTGCTTTAGAAAAGTGTATATTTAGGTTGTTGTCGAACAACATCACTCCCAAGGTATATGAGAGACCAATACGACAGGTTTAAAAACGAGGTTAGAGATAACAAAGCTTTGTCGTGATCATAGTGAGCAGTGAAAAAGCGCGAGCTAGCGTAATTCGGGAGAATATGACTAGTACGTTATTGTAGTTGCTTGAGAGAGAATTATGATAAGTCGAGTGCTCATGATCATTAGAGAATACTTAGGCAAAATTGTACGAGACATAGCGGGAAGGATTCCTTTAGGCTTCTTTAGTCGTGTCTCCAATCCTTATTATCTTTAGTTGTTAATTTACTACTTTAATTTGTTAGTTAATTAGTTATATATAAGAATCTTAATCTTTATAACTTAGGAATTTATTCGAGCTTGTCTTCTTGGTGATATTGAACAGTTATAGCGAAACCTTAGTTCTCTGTGAGATTCGACTCCGAACTCTTAGACCGGATTATATTTGCAGCGATCCCTTATCCTTTTTAAGAATAGAGTTGGACGTGATCAAATTTTTGCACCGTTGCCAGGGAACTAACAGTGTAATTGTAGATGAATATTGCTAGGTTTCAAGTTTGAACTTTTATTTTATTTTATTTTTAATTTTATTTTATTCTACTTGTTGATTTAAGAAACATGATATCTTGGAATTATGGGAGTTTAAGTGTTAGTAATTCTACATTTGATACTTATACATATTGTGAAGGAGACCACCCATGGAAGAATTATCAAAATGTTCATGAGAGCGAGTTATGTGCACTAACTCAATCTTATGTATGGAATGTATGTGATATGCGTGGTGGTCAAGATGGTCACTTTTATGGTTGTGCTTACATATCTTATCCTCCCCAACCCCTTACTATGACGATTCTATTTTTTCTTGTGAAGTTAATAGGAACAAATAACCCATGGATGATGACCTGAAAGAGATCAAGGATATGCTAAGGTGCCTTTTAAAATAAAACAATGACACACAATTATGGATACAAAGGAAAGAGGCAACTATTCACAACTTGAAGGCTTAAGTGAGTCAAATGGTAGAAGCTTTGAATGTTCAATAAGTCAATATGATGGATAGTAGCCAAAATAATATGAATTAGAGTCAGCAGTTGACACTTTGACAGAGGAGATTAGAGTAGAATACCAACAACCTAGCCAACTAGAATTTGAGGATGCCGATGTTGAAGACGTGATACTAGAGTCAGCCAAGGATAGTAAGGATACAAATTTTATTAATTCTAATGCCATTGGTGTTGAAGATATTGAAAGTCCTGGAGTTTATATATTTGAGCACATTGATCCTCATTCCAAATATTTTTTCACATTGTATTTGGATGATGATATGAAAATAGAGTTATCTGAGCCAATTGAAGAATCAAGGAATGAGAAACAGGGCCCCTACATTCTAGAATTTTTCGTGCCAGAAAGACATAATTACATACCTCATCTAAAGGCCAAAAAGTGTAGAATAGTACTATGGTTGTTTAAACAAATTAGATTTGTTCCACCACCCCTAGAGCATAACCGAAAACTTGAAGCAAAACATAGGGTTCAATTCATAAGCTCAGAGTGGAGGCAGAAAGTGATTCACGTCGTGCTGCGGTGTTAGATCTGGTGCTTGTTGGGAGGTAACCCGACTTTACTGCTTTCTTTTATTTTTAATTTTTAATTTTTGTAATTACTGTATTATTCTTGTAATGTCATTTTTTATTTTCTAGGAGCATAGGAAGCAAAACCATTGGAAGAAAGAAAAAGTAAGCGAGATGGTTCGAACTAAGTGTGGGGTGCCCGCATAAAGAACTAAGTCTGGGAGAAGTCTGAATAACCCATGAGCTGCTAATGCTTCAGTCTTTGGCCTACCAGGGAGTTTATGTTACCCTATTGTATTTATGGGTGTTCATTAGGGATAATATGCACAATTTTAAGTGTAGGGTGGAGAGACTGTTTGGTTAATTTCCTATGCTATTTTAGTTGTGCTATTTTATGTTGTTGAAATAACAAATAATTAGGTAGAAATAATCCCTCTTTGTTTTTCTTATGGCCACGGTTCTTTTCCAAGGGATGACTCTTTGAACCAGGTCATATAATTTTTTTTGTATGTAGAATTTTTAAAAAGTTTTGGACTTTTCCCGATGATGGACTTCCTAGACAGTTTTCTTGAGGGTTTTAAAGTTTAAAGAAAAATACAAATTCTTTTTTTTTCAAGTGATAATGGAATGGGAAAAACTTTAGTGTCTATGCTGTTGACATGGTTTATATTGGGGCTTAGGCCCGGAGCATTTGCGGTGAGTACTTTCTTCTTAATTCTTATGACTATATGTCTTGAGAATATATGTGGCTTTCTTTTGACACTTGGACATGTCTATTGACTCCTGTTGTTACTTCCTATATGTTTGTATTATATGATGACTATGTTAGTTGCTTTAACTTGAGAGTCAGGTCCGAGCAGTCCTGAGTAAGTCATGTGTATTGTGTGAGGTGAGATTTTAGTTGTACCATGTGCCATCCCTTGTTAGTCTAGAACTTACGCCATGTGTGAGTCGAAGCGAAATGATTAAGTCTTGTGAGTCTAGAAAATGATATAGGCGTTTATTTGATTGACCATTAAGCCTGTTTGCCTACCAGTGATAACATTATCCACAGTCAGCTCTTTTGAGCATGTAGACTATTTTCTTTGGCATCCACATTACGAGCCAATCCCTATTTTGTTCTAAATCGTATCTTGTTCACCCTTTACCTCCGAAAGCACTTAAGTTTCTGAAAGAGTAAAGAAAGAGATTGGGTAGCTTTTGAGTGGAACCATTGAGAGGTCATCAAGGTGCACTTGTGGATAAAAGCCTTACCAACATGGAATACCAAAAGAAATGAATTGCCCCCTATATATTTGTTTGAGTTAGTGAGTATCTATATGTTAATGTGCTTAATGAAGAAGGGCTTAATTGTGTATGTTTCACGGCAAAATATTGAATTGGTCATGATAAGAATGTTCTTGAAAGTGTGGTATATTAAAGTGTTTAGGAGGGTTAGTATCTATTTTTTTTTTTATATATATATATATATATATATATATATATATATATATATATATATATATATCCTACCCATCCCTTAGCCTACATTACAATCTATAAAGTCCTACTTGATCCTAGACTTTGCAAGCTTAAATTAGTCGAGTCTTACACTACGGGAAAGCGTATGGTACAAACTTGGGTGGCATAAGAGTTTCTTTATGAGAGTGAGCAAATTCTTTCAATATTTGAGTTCTTAGACTATACTTGAACTTATATTTTAGTGTGTGGACTATTTTCTCAATGTGGTTTGCTGGTGAGGGCACATGATTTGCAAAGGATTGGTAAAGTCCTTGATTTTTGAGTTGGCACAAGAAGCAAGTCATAGTATGGAACATATTGGAGTCATTTTGAGGCTAAGATTGTTACGACCCAAAATTCTACCACAGGCGTCGTGATAGAACCTAGTCTCTAAGACTAGATAAGCCGATTTTAATTACCTTTTGAAGCCATTTATTTTGAAACTAACAGCGAAAATAATTACAATATAAAACCTCCCAAGACTGGTAGTACTGAGTCATTAACTCTAACTGAATACATGGAATGATCACGAGGACCGAATATGCAATACTGTTTGATTACAAATTAACAGTACAATAAAATGAAAAGACTCCAAGGGACTGCGACGGCCAAGCAGCTCTACCTTGAATCCTTATGATCCCTCTTTAACTCTGCTCAAGTCCAATATCTCCAATACCCGGCTCTGCACAAAAATATGCAGAAGTGTAGTATGAGTACGCCACGGTCGGTACCCAGTAAGTATCAACACTAACCTCAATGGAGTAGAGACGAGGTACAGTCAAGACACTCACTAGTCTAATAACCTGTGCAATATAATATACAAAATAATAGGAAACAAATAANTTGAATCCTTATGATCCCTCTTTAACTCTGCTCAAGTCCGATATCTCCAATACCCGGCTCTGCACAAAAATGTGCAGAAGTGTAGTATGAGTACACCACGGTCGGTACCCAGTAAGTATCAAGACTAATCTCAATGGAGTAGAGACGAGGTACAGTCAAGACACTCACTAGTCTAATAACCTGTGCAATATAATATACAAAATACTAGGAAACAGATAATAATAAGGGCAGGATAAAACAACTAGTGGTATGTGCAGCAAGACAATAAGAATATCATAAATATCACTCAACAATTAATAAATACATGTAAGCCCAATTAATTCAAGTTTTTTTAGTAAATATCCTTCACATATAATTATTCCAAATAACTCTCTTTCAAATGTAGTTTTCTCAAATAATTATTTTTAAAATATAACTCTTTCAATAAATCTTTTCAAATATAATTTTCTCAAATAAATATCTTTCAAATACAATTCTTTCATATAATTCTTTTTGAATAAAAATCCTTCCAAATAAATATTTTGAATAAAATTATTTTAATTAAAAAGTCATCATGTGACACCTCATTTCATAATCATAAAAACAATACGGGTCTCAACCCATTTTCATATTTCCACGGCACCTCGTGCCCATAATTAAATCATTATATTTTTCCGGCACCTCGTCCCCTCATCCCCTCATTTCATATCACAACTGCACGGACAATTCACGTGCCAATTATTATTATCATTTCATTACAGCACCTCGTGCCCACATTTCATATTACAACTGCACGGACAATTCACGTGCCAATTATTATTATCATTTCATTACAGCACCTCGTGCCCACATTTCATATTACAACTGCACGGACAATTCACGTGCCAATTATTATTATCATTTCATTACAGCACCTCGTGCCCACATTTCATATTACAACTGCACGGACAATTCACGTGCCAATTATTATTATCATTTCATTACAGCACCTCGTGCCCACATTTCATATTACAACTGCACGGACAATTCACGTGCCAATTATTATTATCATTTCATTACAGCACCTCGTGCCCACATTTCATATTACAACTGCACGGACAATTCACGTGCCAATTATTATTATCATTTCATTACAGCACCTCGTGCCCACATTTCATATTACAACTGCACGGACAATTCACGTGCCAATTATTATTATCATTTCATTACAGCACCTCGTGCCCACATTTCATATTACAACTGCACGGACAATTCACGTGCCAATTATTATTATCATTTCATTACAGCACCTCGTGCCCACATTTCATATTACAACTGCACGGACAATTCACGTGCCAATTATTATTATCATTTCATTACAGCACCTCGTGCCCACATTTCATATTACAACTGCACGGACAATTCACGTGCCAATTATTATTATCATTTCATTACAGCACCTCGTGCCCACATTTCATATTACAACTGCACGGACAATTCACGTGCCAAATATCCTCATTATTTATTCACGGTACCTCATGCCCACATTTCATTTTATAATCCGCCTGGCAATAGCCACATGCTCTCATTTTCAACATAAAACAGATTGTTATCAATTTACTATCAACAAGACCAATTGCACAAGGCATAAAAATAAACACAAGAAAAATTACAACATCACATAAAAATCATCAACACCACAACCCCACATCATCACATATCATCCATGACAATAGCCACACTTATCGTTCCTATTGCCACCCTTATCACTCCTATAGCCACCCTTATCGCTCCGCCCAGACAATATCAATAGCCACCCTTATCGCTCCTATAGCCACCCTTATCGCTCCGCCCAGACAATATCAATAGCCACCCTTATCGCTCCTATAGCCACCCTTATCGCTCCGCCCAGACAATATCAATAGCCACCCTTATCGCTCCTATAGCCACCCTTATCGCTCCGCCCAGACAATATCAATAGCCACCCTTATCGCTCCTATAGCCACCCTTATCGCTCCGCCCAGACAATATCAATAGCCACCCTTATCGCTCCTATAGCCACCCTTATCGCTCCGCCCAGACAATATTCTAACAAACACAACAATAGTGAAATGTCACCCTTATAGCCACATAATATCAACGGTGAAATGCCATCCTTATCTCCCCAACATAATAACTCACACAACACAACAATTTATACGGGAATTTAACACGACAATATAATAAAATCAATTCATATCACAATTTGGCCAATGGCCACAACCAAAATCCAAAAATATTACAAAATCAATTAATTTCACAATTTAGATAATTATGTTAATACTTATTCTTAAGCTCGCTTAAATTAATTATTTGCATAGGAAAATTCATATTGGAATTAATTTCCAAGAAATATTAAACCAACAATACTCACGAAATTTCATAAATATTTCAAGTTGTCACATAAAATTATCATATAAAAACAAATTCAACAATAAGGATTTAGGCATGGCAAACAGATGATTTAATAATTTTTCAAATTATTTTAATTTACTACACAATAATGCCTAAGACTTTAATTCAATGAATTTTGCACGTATAAACCCGAGTACGTACTCGTCACCTCACGTACACGGCTTTTCACATTTCACAAATGGCACATAAGACTCAATGCCTAAGGGGTAATTCTCCCACTCGAGGTTAAGCAAGACACTTACCTTATTGAAGTTATGCCGATATTCCAAAATCGCCTTCTTGCTTGAATTTGACATCCGGAAAACTCAAATCTATCCAATTCAATTACATAATTTCATTAAAATTCATCGGAAACGATTCCGGATAATAACACGTCGACTTAAAAATTTATTCCAAAAAGTCAACAAAAGTCAACACGGGACCCGCCTCTCGGAACCCGACATAATTTTCATGAAATACGAACACCATTCCGATACGAGTTCAACCATACCAATTTTATCGAATTCCAATAACAACTCGACTTCCAAATCTTAAATTTTCATTTTTGAAAGATTTTACAAAAATCTTGATTTTTCCTCCATTAAATCAGAATTAAATGATGGATTCAAAGACATAATCATGGAAATTAAAGAATAACTTACCCCAAACACCCACGCAAGATTCTCTCCAAAAATCGCCTTCTACCGAGCTCCAAATTTGATTTTGAGTTATGAACTCAAACCCCCGTTTTTGGGACTTTTAATTCTGCCCAGATAGGCCTTCTTCGCGTTCGCGAAGGCCAAAACCCAACTGCCTCAAATCCTTCATCGTGTTTGCAACCTCCTCGTCGCGTTCGTGATGACCAGCTGACCAGCTCCTTCGCGTTCGCGTCCCACGCTTCGCGTCCGCGAAGGCCAAACGACCTCAGGCCCCACTCTTCTTTTCTTCTTCGCGTTCGCATTGCCTTGGCTGCGTTCGCGAAGGCTTGCCAAACTCCTTCTTCGCATTCGTGTCCCCTGCTTCACTTTTGCGAAGGCCAAACCAACAGCCCCTCAAATTCCTCTTCGCGAACGCGGGACTCCCTTCGCGTTCGCGAAGAAGGAAACCAGATGACAAAAAACAATAGTTCAAAATAGAAGGAAATGGCCCGTAGCCTATCCGAAATACACCCGAGGCCCCCGGGACCCCGTATAAATATACCAACAAGTTCCATAACCTATCACGGACTCACTCGAGGTTTTAAATCATATCAAATAATACCGAAAATACAAATCGCACCACGAATCGAACTTATAAACTTCCAAAACTTCCAACTTCTAAAACTCATGCCGAAACCTATCAAACCAACCCGGAATGATGGCAAATTTTGCAGGCAAGTCCCAAATAACATAACAGAGCTGTTCCAACTCTCGGAATTGCATTCCGACCCCGATATCAAAAAGTCAACCCCCGGTCAAACTTCCCAAAAATTCGACTTTCGCCATTTCAGGCCTAAATTAGCTACGGACCTCAGATTCACAGTCGGGATATGCTCCTAAGTCCAAAATTACCCAACGGAGATAACGGAACTGACAAAACTCTATTCCGGAGTCGTCTTCACACAGTTCCAACTACGGTAAAAATCTTAAGACTTAAGCTTCCATCTGAGGGACTAAGTGTCCCAAGTCTCTCCTAATCATCCGTAAATCAAACTCGACCACACACGCGGGTCATAATACATATTGCGAGGCTGCTCAAGACCTTAAGTCATTGAACAGGGCGTAAATTCTTAAAATGACAAGTCGGGTCGTTACAAAGATGTTAGAAGAGTCACACTTTTAAATGAGAAAAAGTCTGAAGAGTGCATATGTTGGGTTCTAGGCGTTGATATAAACCATTGTCATTGATATGATGCTTGAGTATGTTTTGGAATTGTGTTACTCACCGATGTGATTAGTTTTAAGTTGCTCGAGGACGAGCAATAGTTTAAGTGTGGGGTGGTGATAAATAATAAAAAATGCATGATTTTGGGATAGCTTCATATTATTTTGTATGTGAGTTGCGGGATATTACATGTTTATAAACATAAAATAGGCTCATTACATGTTTATTGTGTGTAGGAATGAGTTTGGATGGATGATAAGTGGGGATTTTGACTGCTTATTAGCGCCTTTTAGCTTATGTTTTAGTCCAAAAATAATTGAATTGTATTCCCGAAACTAATAAAATTGTGCAAAATTGCAGGAATGCTGGAAGTTTGGTCTCCCGAGATAAAATCCGACTCAGAAAGAGGTGTTCCGAAGCATAAGGCAATAAAGGGCACAGAAGCACAAATATGCGGTCTGCAGAATTCCATCTGCAGCCGTAACCCAAGGAGAAAAGTTTACCAGAACTTTGCGCAAAGTGCGGACCACACATGAATTGTGCGGCCGCAAAACTGGGCTAAGAGTCGAAGATCAGAGAGTATACAAAAAGACCAAGTCCAAAAGCCTCTATGAATTGCGGACCGCACAAGAATTATGTGGCCACAGAAGATTTGCCTTGCGGCCGCAACCCAGAAATGTGCGGCTGCAGAAGATTGCTTCGAGGCCGCAACTTAGAAATTTGCGGCCGCAGAACTCAACTTCCTGCTAGATGAAGAAATCTGCGGACCGCACATGGAATTGTGCAGCCATAGAACCTCCCAAGGGGTATTTCTTTCCGAGATTTTCAGCCTTGTATAAATAGACTAGTTTCACAAAATTAGGTCAACTTTGAACATCTGAAGTTGCTGTAGCCGTTTTTCTTTACTACTTTAGGAAGTTTTACATTACTTTGGTGTATCTACATTAGATTTAATCATTTTAAGCTTCCATTATGAGTTTATTTAGTTTTTCTTACTTATTTTCTTCAAGTCCCATTATGAGTAGCTAGACTTTTACTAGGGTTGTGACCCAACCCTAGTGTGTAACCTTATGGGCATCTAATTTAGTACTTGTTTACGACTGTACGTTGATTATTTAGCTTAGTTCATACTTTAATTGTAGAATTAATAGTTGCAAACATTAGTTCATGCCTATTTGACTTAGTCTCTACTAGAGAAAGAGAGACCTAGTCTAGGATAACTTAACTAACAAGGAATTGGGTCAATTGAGAGATTGATTAACCCAATTAAATGGTTCAACCTAGAGATAGTAACAACCCGACTTGAGCTCTTATCAACTATTTTGGGTGATACCCATTTGGTCTTGAGAAAGCCAAATTGGGCAAAACCACTCTCTGACCAAGAGGTATTGAGTGGGTAATATAGAGTTGAGAGCTATAATACACCCTAATCAACAAAACAAGAATTAACGTTTTTATATCATTAGGCAAACACCTAGGTTATGGTCACAACCCTAGGCCTTTTATTCATTTGGAAAAACCCTAAAAACAATTATATCTACTCTATTTTCTTTATCTTGCAATAATTAGATTAACAGTAGAAATAGAAAACAAATCCTTGTTGTGGAAGTGCAATCTAGATAATCCAATTATTCAATTGAAATATATACCCCTAACTCCAATCCTAGCTCATAGTGGATTCGTCCCCGACTCCTAGTTAGGTATTTATTATTGCATACGACCGTTTCATATCTCTATTGAGGTGTGCTTTGGACGTGATCAATTTTTGGCGCCGTTGCCGGGGAGTTAAAAAGGTGTTAGCTATATATTTGGGTGTGTTTTTAGAATATCTTTCTTTTCTTCCATGTTACTAACTTGTTTGAGATATCGTAGGTACAATCATGGTGAACAATGAGCTCGAAAATTTGCCTTTGGGGGATGTGGACGTCGAGGATGACCAAGTTGATGAGGTTCCTCTTGAACCTCAAGTCAGTAGAAGAAGCTGAGTGCCTCATGATAATGTCCCCGCTCCACCCCCACCCCCACCACGAGTAGTTCCACACCGGGTGTTATCCAATGAAGGATATATTAGTGCAATATTCCCTCCCTATATTAGGGCGAGCAACTTTCAAATCACCAATGTGATGCTCACTTTGCTAGTGCAACGAGGTTTCTTCACCGGTGCTTCAAGTCAAAATGCATACAAACATTTGAAGGGGTTTGTGGACACGTGTTGGGGGAGCAAACAAACAAATGTCTCCGAGGATGTATTGAGGCTAAGGCTTTTTCCCTTCTCTCTAAGAGGAAAAGCTTTAGATTGGTTTGAACATTTGCCGAACCATTCCATTCACACTTGGGATGAGTTGGCGTAAAAGTTTATTTCTAAGTTTTTCTCTCCGGGGCACATGGCTACACTTCGGGATGAGATTTTGGCATTCAAGAAAGAGCCAAATGAACCGCTACACGAGATATAGGAACATTATAGAACAATGGTTAAGGAATGTACCAACAACGATATGACAGAGAATATGATTCAACAAACTTTCTATCGTGGGATTAACACAACCAACCAATATGTAGTTAATAAACTTGCCAGTGGGAACTTCATAACTACGCCTTATGCAGAGGCATGTGAGATTTTAGATGAAATGGTAGAAACATCATCGGTGTGGAAATCCCGGTCTAATTTTCCACAAGGTGATCCGAATGTGATCCACCTTCACAAAGAGTTGCATGACCATGGGCAAGCCATTGCCGAATTGACTACCACCATGAATCAATTAGCAAAGCCCCAACTTCAACAAGTGAAAATTCCTAAGCAAGTCAATGCCATGGAGGGAGTGAACATGATGGTGAACAAAAGAAGGACCAAGGGTCCACAAGTGCAACATCGAGTGGAGAAATATGTGCAAGAAGATAGTGATTTTGATCAAGGTGATTCTTACAATGAATAAGAAGACAATGTGAAATATGTGAACAACTTTCAAGGGAAACGAAACAACTTCCAAGGCCCAAACCAACAACAATGGAAACCTTAAAACAATCAAGGTAATTGGAATTCTAACAACCAAGGAAATTAGAGTGGTGACAACAATCAAGAGAATTGGCATAACAACAACAATCAAGGAAATTAGAGTGGCAATAATCAAGGAATTTGGGGGGGGGGGGGGTAACAATCATGGCGGATGGAACAATAATCAAGGAAATCAGGGGTAGGGTTTTCAAAGGCCCACGCTGTATCAACAACCGAGCAACCCGCATCCTTATCCTTCCTATGGTCCAAGTTCTTTAAACAATGAGATGAGACGTATTAAGAACATGTTCAAACAAATGATGGAAAAGAATGCTGATTCGGATGCCCAACTTGCCTCACACAACACATCGATCCGAAACTTAGAAGTTTAAATGGGGAAAATATCTCAAGCTCTAAATTCTCGTCCTAAGAGGGCACTACCAAGTGACACGGTAGTAAACCCAAAGGGTGAAAACAACACGGGGCATGCCATGGCTGTTACTACAAGAAGTGGAAGAGGTGGGAATGCACCCACCTCAAGTCAAAAACAATTCGTGGATGATGAGCAAGTGGTACAGAAGAAGAGGTTCCGAACAATATGGTGCAATCAAATGATGAAGTTAGGATTAATATTGATGAAAGTGTGGAAGAGACTCAAGAGGAGGTGAACCCGTCTAGGGATTATATTATTGACATACCGGAGCCGATAGTGCAAAAGGTTAAGGCACAATTACCTAAGCCTCCACATCCATACCCATAAAGACTTGCCAAGCAAAACTGTGAGAATCAATTCAAGAAGATTATTCAAATGATGAAGAGTCTCTGAATCAATGTGCCATTAGTTGAAGGTTTGGAGAAAATGCCCGATTATGCAAAGTTTATGAAGGATCTCGTGACAAAGAAGCGGTCAATGAATTTTAAAACTATCAAAGTCACTCATCAAGTGATGCATTCAATGTCACCTAAGTTAGAGGATCCCGATGCTTTCATGATTCCGTGTATAATTGGAAGTGACAAGTTTGCTAAAGCTCTTTGTGATCTTGGGGCGAGTATCAATTTTATGCTCTATTAGGTTTTCAAGACCTTGGAAATTGGGAAACCAAGACCCACCTCTATGAGATTGCAAATGGCCGATCGTACTATGAAGAGACCTTTGGGAGTGATTGAAGATGTCTTGGTTCGTGTTGATAAATTCATTCTTCCGGCGGATTTTGTCATTCTAGATTGTGAAGTTGATTATGAGGTGCCAGATTATTCTTGGAAGACATTTCCTTGCTACGGGGAAGGCTATTTGTGATGTTGAAGTCGGAGAACTCACTTTCCGGGTTGGTGATGAAAAAGTGGTGTTCCATGTGTGTAAGTCCATGCAACAATCAAATAGCAATGGGGTGTGCTTTTTTGTGGACTCAGTGAGCAATTCTATTGTTGATGACACAAGTGATATGATCAATGTTGGTGATATGTTGGAGGTCGTCTTTCTCAACTTTGATGATGACGAGATGGATGGCTTTATGGAATGTGTGAACTCTTTGTAAGGAATGGGGTTGTACAATTATGCACCCCAAAAATTATCTTTGGGTCTTGAAAATAGGACAATCCTCCTACAAAGCCTTCCATTGAAGAGCCTCCTACCTTGGAGTTGAAGCCATTTTCTCCACATCTTCGGCATGAATTTCTTGGCCCTTTCTCTACTCTACCGGTTATTCTTTCCTCTTGTTTGACTAACGTGCAGGTAGATTCTACATTGGAGGTGCTACAAAAGAGAAAGAAGGCTATTGGGTGGACGTTGGCGGATATTCGGGGAATAAGCGCCGCCTTTTGCATGAATAAGATCAACTTGGAGGACGGCGCCAAACCATCTATTGAACATCAAAGGAGACTCGATGAGGCTATACAAGAAGTTGTCAAAAAGGATATTATCAATTGGTCGGATGCCGGGGTTGTCTACCCCATCTCCGATAGTTCGTGGACTTCTCCAGTTCAATGTGTCCCGAAGAAGGGGGCATGATGGTGGTCACCAATGACAAGAATGAGTTGATTTCTACAATAATGGTGACCGGATGGAGGGTGTGTATGGACTATCACAAGCACAACAAAGTCACAAGGAAGGATCATTTTCACTTCCTTTCTTAGATCAAATGCTTTATAGATTGTCCGCCCGTGCTTTGTATTTCTTTCTTGATGGGTATTCAGGCTACAACCAAATTCTTATTGATCCATAGGATCAAGAGAAAATAACTTTTATTTGTCCCTATGGTACTTTCGCCTTCAAGCGGATGTCATTTGGTTTATGCCATGTACCGACGACTTTTCAAAGGTGTATGATGGCTATCTTCACGGACATGGTGGTGTACTACCTCAAAGTTTTCATGGATGACTTCTCGGTTGTTGGAGATTCTTTTGATGATTGTCTTGCAAACTTGGATAAAGTGTTGGCAAGATGTAAAGAAACAAATTTGGTGTTCAATTGGGAGAAATGCCATTTCATGGTCGAGGAAGGCATTTTCCTTGGCCACAAAATCTCAAAGAATGGAATTGAAGTTGACAAGGCAAATATTGAGGTGATTCCTAAAATTTCACCTCCAACTTCAGTGAAGGGTGTGCGGAGTTTCTTAGGCCACGCGGTATTTTACTGGCGTTTCATCAAAGATTTCTCTAAGGTGGTGAACCCGTTGTGCAAATTTCTTGAGAAAGATGCTAAGTTCAACTTCTATGATGATTGCATGAGAGCTTTTGAATTGTTAAAGTTCAAGTTGACAACTACTCCCATAATCACCGCTCCAAATTGGAGTATCCCTTTTGAACTCATGTGTGATGCAAGTGAAGTAGCGGTTGGGGCTGTTTTGGGGCAACGCATCAACAAGATTTTTCACCCGGTCTACTATGCTAGTAAGAATATGAATAGTGCCTAAGTAAACTACACCATTACGGAGAAAGAGCTCCTTGCAATTGTGTTTGTAACTGAGAAGTTCCGCCCGTACTTGATGGGTGCAAAGGTCATTGTTCACACGGATCATGAAACACTTAGTTATCTTATGAGTAAGAAAGATTCCAAAGCTCGGTTGATGAGATGGGTGCTTTTATTTCAAGAGTTTGATTTTGACATCCAAGATAGAAAAGGGAGGGAAAACCAAGTGCTGGATGCTTTGGTCGCTACAGTTACAGAGCGTGTCCGTAGATTCATTAAGGGACTCAGGCATGATATTCGGTTCAGCATGCCTTGGGAGTTAGAGTTAGATGTTTCATTTTAGCAAGTGGTGGGGATCACTCGCCATGTAGGGGGCATGTGGTATCAGGAGAGAGAGGACAGGCTGGGCCATGAGAGAGAGGACATAAGAGGTCAGGAGAGAGAGGACAGGGAGGCGAGGAGGCCTCGTAGGCCGGAGAGATCTACTGGTACTTATTTTGGAGGCAGGGTACGACATGGTAGAGGTTTTGTGGGTCAGCCAGTTCAGTTTGCACTTTCGGCTTCGCACAGTGTTTCAGGTGCTCATGGGTCTCAGAGTACTCGTACCACACAGTTCCCACATCCACGTCAGCAGAGAGGTTGATTTAAGTGTGGAGATACCAACCACATGGTGCGAGATTGTCCCAGACTTCAGACAGATGTGTCACAGCATGGTATTCAAATGAGTAGAGGGCACCCAAGAGGGGGAGGCCCGACCCGTTGATGTGTTCATATGGTAGGCTGGAGGCCGTTGCGCTAGATGATGTCATTCAAGTATGTTTTTGATTTGTTACAAAGGGGCACCATTCGTATTTTGATTCGGTTCTACTTATCAGGGCGAGTTCCCATATTGTTGTTCCACCTATGGATTTGTTATGACTTAGTATTCTGTATATGTGTTTGCCCCTGTTGGGAGACTCTATGAGTGGTATCCCGTGCCTATCATTTGTTTTTATTCATTATTGAAATTTATGAGACTAGAAGGGAATTCATGTTGTCTATTATGGTTGGTTTGATGTGATTCCTGAGTAATTGGTTTACGATTTGTGATTTGATACTCTGCCGGGGTGAGAGTTCAGTAAGTGTTGTGATTTTATTATCAGAATTGAGTTAGTGGAAGATTTCAATTGGTATGATGTGTATTCGACCTGTGATTTAGTGTTGAGGGTGAGACCCTCGCGATTCCATGTGATTTGATATGTTTGAGCTGGGCTGCATGCCGTGGTCTCGTTTGGAGGAGGAGGGGAGGCCACATGATGGCCTTTAAATTAATGACTCCTTCCTCGATGAGAAACTCTTAGCTATTTCAATGAAAGATGTCCTATGGTTCGCGGATCTAGAAACTTTTCTTGTGTGTGGAATCATCGCGGATGAGTTCTCTTCAAACCAAAGGAAGAAACTCAAACGAAATTGTCAAGAATATTATTGGGATGAACCATACCTTTTCCGAATTTGTACGGATGGGGTGATTTGAAAATGTGTATTGGAAGAAGAGCAAGGTGAAATTCTTGGGGCTTGTCATGGTAGAGGAAGAACGGCGGCTAAAGTGCTAAGTTATGATTTCTATTGGCCCACTCTTTATAAGGATGCTAGTGAGCTAGTGAAAATATGTGATGAATGTCAACGGGCAGGTGGAATCTCAAAGAAAATGAAATGCCTCTCACTACCATTCTGGAGATTGATATTTTTGATGTGTGGGGTATTGACTTCATAGGTCCTTTTGTGAGTTCTTGTGGAAATACCTACATCTTGGTCGCGATTGATTATGTTTCCAAGTGGGTTGAGACCGTTGCTTTACCCAATAATGAGGCAAGAAATGTGGTGGCGTTCTTGAAGAAGAATATTTTCACAAGGTTTGGTACTCTGCGGGCTATTATAAGCGATGTGGGTCACATATTTGCAACAAGGCTTTCGACACTTTACTTGACAAGTATGGTGTTACTCATAAAGTCACAACTCCCTATCATCTACAAGCTAGTGGTCAAGTGAAAGTCTCCAACCGGGAGATAAAGTGTATTTTGTCCAAAACGGTGAATGCTAATCGGACGGATTGATCCAAGAATCGTGATGATGCGCTATAGGCTTATCAAATGGCTTACAAAATACCTATCGAAATGTCGCCATACCGGTTGGTGTTCGAAAAAGCTTGTCATCTTCCTGTGGAACTAGAGCACAAGGCCATGTAGGCTCTAAAGAAGTTAAATCTGGATTGGGATGTAGCCGCTAACTTGAGGGTTGCGCATTTAAATGAATTGGATGAGTTCCAGTACCATACTTATGCAAGTTTATCGCTGTACAAAGAAAAGATGAAATATCTTCATGACAAATACATTTGGAGCAAAGAGTTGAAGGTGGACGATCTTGTATTGTTGTTCAACTAAAGGTTGAGGATGTTTCCCGGGAAGTTAAAGTCTAAATGGAGAGGTCCTTTTGAAATTATGGGTGTGAGACCTTTTGGTGTATTGGACTTGAAGAACAAAACCAATGAAGTATTCTGTGTCAATGGTCATTGAGTGAAGTACTATTTTGGAAAAGTTGGAGATAGCGAGGTCGCGACGGTCATTGATGGTATTCTGCATCGTGCCACGGCGTTAAATCAGGCGCTTCTTGGGAGGCAACCCATGTTTCTTTGCTTATTTTGTAGTTAGGTGTTATTTTTGTGCTAACTTCATTTGAAGTGTGCTACAGGGATGAGTATGACTTACAAGAACTGTGGACAAAAATGTGGCTAAGTGTTGAAAGAATTGCGGCCCGCAGTTGATTTGTGCGGACCGCACATTTATAGTTGCTGCAGCAAAAGTGCACTGCGGCCGCACAATTATCTTGCGAACCACACAAATGGGAGGTGAAAAATTTCAACTCTCTGAAGTTTGGTCCGTCAAAGAAAAGGTCAATCTGCGGGCGCAACATGGAATTTGCGACCGCACATAAAATTTTGCGGACCGCAGATAGGATTCCAACTTAAGCTCACCAGGTAACAGAGTGTGGACCACACATGAAATTGTGCGGCCGCACTCTCCCCTCCTTCCCTTAGAAAACCAAGTAGTATAAATACAAGGCTAAGGGCAACTGTTACATTTTTTTCCCTCTCTGAGCACAAACACAGTAATCTATTAAAATTTCTTGGTGAATTTTTCTGTACACATATACAACATCTTTGATCAGTCATTTGTCACACTCATTCATCTAGTATGCTTCAATTTCCTGTTAATCGTTTTCTTTCAATTTGTAGATTTATAGTCATTGTTTGGCCATCTGTCAATAGAATTCAGTTGTGCATTCATGTGGGAGTAAATCTGTAGTGGGTTAACTAGTACATGCTCTATGGGGATTGGGTCAATTCATTTTCATGCCTTTGTGCTGTTACCATGTCAAAATTTGCACAAACAAATTGCAAAACCTAGATAGACATATTGGACTGTTCGCAGTTCTTTTGAATTCCGTGGCCACACTTGAAATTGTGCGGTCCGAAGCAGTTGATCTAGGGAAACATTAGTGGGGAAGGGGTCTGTGGCGCAAGGTAAAATGCGCGGATCTGAGAATTCCCATTGCGGCCACAAGATAACCCTTTTACTGTCATTAGAAATTCTACAAAATTGTGACTCAAATGTGAGGCTGCGGGTCTAAGTGTGTGGACTGCAGAAATCATATTGCGGCAGCTCAACAACCAATTCTCTGTCATAAGAGAATTGACATATTTTGGACTTTTGAGTTGCGGCCGCAGGTGAAATTGTATGGACCGCACTTCACTTTTTGTGGCCGCAAGACAAAATTATGCGGTCTGCAAGGCCTCATCTGCGGCTGCAAGAAAAATATACGGACCACAGATCCTTATCCTCCAAGCATGATTAAACTGTGACCCCTACTGTGTTCTTGGTGTATACTTGCATATCTTCTTGTTTGACTGAACATTGAATTGCAACTAACAATCACTTCTACTTGATACAGATAATGGTTCGATCTAGAGGCAGAGGCGACACTTCTAAAGGGAGGGGTGAACCTTATAGGGGTCTAGACAAGAGTGCCTTACCCCTCATCCAACAAAGGACCATAACAAAGAAATCTACAACCGGCAGAGGGAGAGGTGCAGATGTCTCCGAGATGAGCTCTTATGTCCCGTTTAGGGAAGCATCAGAGGGAAACTCAGCCTCTGTTCAAGAGCAGCCGGTGATGAGTGGTGATTTTACCATTTATTCTAGTCTCTTTTCTTTAGTTTTTGTGTCCTTTAATTATAAAATGAGGTGATTTATGGTGTGCATTACTAGATTTTCAGGTGCAATGAACCTTGAAGAGAGAGTTGAGATCAAATGAAGTAAAATTGTGCAAAAACAAGTAAAAGAAGTGAAAATATTTCCAGTGGAATCGCATCTGTGCAGGCAGGTCCGCATCTGCGGTCTCGCATCTGCGAGAAAAGGTTCGCATCTATGGAATGAGACCTGCAAGACAAAAATCGCATCTGCGATTGGTGAACGGCTTTTGTGGTTGCGCTTCT
Source organism: Nicotiana otophora (assembly GCA_000715115.1). NCBI lineage: Eukaryota > Viridiplantae > Streptophyta > Magnoliopsida > Solanales > Solanaceae > Nicotiana > Nicotiana otophora. The sequence continues at coordinate 32,436 of AWOL01S0002119.1, forward strand.
ACACTTGAAGACCGCTTCTGCGGATGCTTGGCCGCTTCTGCGGAATATCCATTTTCCACAAATCATCGCTTCTGCGAGCAGGCATCCACATATGCGGAACTGCACCTGTGAGGGTTGTTCCACAGGTGCGCCCAACGGGCTTTAGCTCTGGATAGATTTGGCAATTCACATTTTCCCTATCCCAAGCCCATAAATACATGACCTAGCTGATTTGTGAAAGATCTTTGGCATCTTTGGCCAGTCCCTGCACAACTTTAACATCTCTTGAGAGAGAACACAAGTTTTGGGAGCTAGGTTTCTTGCACACACACTTGGGTCTTGAAGATTTGAAGCTTTTGATTGGGAATTTCTTACCTATTTATGTTCATTCTTTATTTTCTTGCTTTGTATTGAATATCTAAGTGTGCAGTATTATTTCCAATACTTGAATCTTGTTTATGGAAATATTCATATATTAAGTGTGGATTAAATATCTTGTTGTGCTTATGTATTGAACGATTTTTGTTTATTATGAAGTGAGTTATTATTTTTTTAATTATTCTTGTTCTTTAATGTTTTCAAAGGGATTAGCTAACCCTAGGACTCGCCCATTCACTTCGAATTAATTTTGGAAAAGATAATTTGGGGTTGGGAAAGATTAATTAACTAGAACTTGAGGCGTTAATCCTCACATTATAGATTCTACCTAGGGATAGGATGGAACTACTTGTAGCCATATTTGGGTGTGCTTAATCTCTTAATTGTTTTAGGGATAATTCAATTAGGAAGTCTTGTTAGTCTTCGAAAGAAGCTAATATAGAATTATTACCCGAGACTAATTAACATAAATTTGCTTATATTTATAAAATCGTGAAATAAATTTGATCGTTACTTGAGTGTAATTCCCAATGCATCCATGCTTATAGCCGTTGATCATTTTACTTGCTTTCTAGGTTAGTTTACATTTTCGAAATTAGTTATTAAATATTTTCTCAAAACCTTTCTAAGTGTTTGGCTTAGCATAATAAGTGATAATTCTCTTACACGCCTAATCGCCTATATATTGTTCTCTGTGGAATTCGACCCCGACTCATAGTTGGGTAAATTATATTGTATGCGAGTGTGTCCATTTACCTTTTAGTAGTGTATTTGGATGTCATCAGCCGGCTGTACAGTCAAGGCCGTTAGGGAGATATCAACTCAGGGACTAGTCATCCTCATCTCATAGCATTTCCAAGGGTTCGGAAAGTGCTGCTCAGGCTTCTGAGCCATCCACTACACCTATTCCTAAGGCACTAGATACACCGGTTCAAGATATCCCCGATGATGGCAGAGGGGGTGATGCTACAACTTCCTGCCTTGAAAGGTCGAAGAAGAAAGAAGTATGGGAGGACCGTTTTGTCAGCTTGGCCGCATTCACCAGCTTTCGTATATGGTGGCCAGTGAGGTCGCTTACTCTTGAGCAATAATTTCAGCTGAAAGATTTGGAGAGGTACAACCCAGTAATGTTGAGACAGTTTAAGGAACGCAATGGGTGGATGTGGTTCACCCAGAGTGTCGTGGATGTCAAAGAGTACCTTGTCTGTGAATTCTACGCCAATGTGGCGCATATCAAAAAAGGGACAAAGGTCACCAAAGTTCGTAACCTCAAAGTGAGATTTGATCAGCATACACTTAACACATATTTGGGTTTTGAAGATGTTGAGCCAAAGGAATATTTGGAGAATCTTGAGGTGGGAGATGCAACCCGGCCCTGGTTAGCAGAGATTCTAGCAGCAGCGGGGCCACCACCACCATGGATTACTGCTGGGGTTCCTATCCACAGGAGAACGCTGAGTTTTGAGGCGAAGGGGTGGCAAACCTTTGTTTGCAGCAGACTGGACCTGTCCCAGAATGAGGCTTACCTTCCGATTCCTCTGGCAGTGTTGGTTGCTTCTATTATGGTAGGGTACCCTATCAATGTGGGGGCCCTGATGTTGGCCAACATCTCAGTGATTTCTCGGCAAGATGACTCGTCCTATCCGTATCCCAACATAATCACAGAATACCTCACATATGCAAGGGTAGAGCCGAGGGATTATGACACAAAGGTGAGGCCGAAGAAGCCTTTTACTTGGTATTAACTAATAGATGCGAACAACCCGAAGAAGAAAGTTCAGCCTCCTACCACTGTGGGCCAGTCTCATAAGCCAGCTATGGTAGATGATGATGCAGTTGTTATTCCATCCACTTCGGCCGAGCCTTCCTCCAGTGCCGCAGCTATGCCCCTCCCATCATCCACAACCCTTGTGTAGCTCCTGCTACAACTTCCACCTCGGCTTTGAAGCCGATGCCCATGCCTACTGCCCCACTTTCTGCGTTGCGAGTCTCCCAGACATTGGCGAGCCTCAATAACTAGATGCAGACATCAACTGCAAAGCTGTCTGACTTATCCAGTACTGTTGTAGCACAATCTACTTCTCAGGCACCTCATTTTCCCCCGACAGTTGAGGAGACATTGAAGAAGATCCTAAAGAACCAGAACACCAATATGGCATCCTTGGTGCATCACGGGTCAGTGATCGAAGAGCTGGAAAAAGAAGTAAAGAAGATGAGAAAGTCCCAAGCCAGCAAGAAGTCAGTGGATAAGCTCCAGAGACAAGTGACCAGGCTTGCTACAGCCGGAGATCTGCTATTTGACATGCTGATTGACCCACACCATTCAGGCCCAGATCCTGCAGCACCAACAACATTGGTGGCACCAGCTGACTAGTCTGAGGACCCAAATCTTGATGCCGACATTGCTGAGGCAGTCAGATATTCACCAACCCAGTCACACCCATAGTTGAGGATGATGAGATTCAGGTGGATAAGACTGAGTGTGATGACATTTCTGGGGACACAGAGATATCCAAGGAGCCATAAGGAGTTTTCTTCACTCTTTCTCCTCTTTTAATTTTATTTTGTTAATCATTGGGGATAATGTTTATCTTTATTAAGGGGTGGGGGTGGGGGGTGGGGAGTTTATTGATCAAATTTGATATATTTTGAGACAATTGGCCTGTAATAACTTGATATTATTCTCTCTTTTCTTATTATGTATATAGTCTCTCTCTTTCTCTCATTATGTACATTCATTCTATCTTCAGTAGTTTTTGCTTAGTAGCTTCTTTATTTTTGTTTCTTTATTAGTTCTTTATTTGATTTAGCAGCTTCTTTGTTTGATTTAGTAGCTTCTTTTTATGTTTTAGTAGATAATAATCCTTTGGTTTTCTTAATGGCATGGTTCTTTCCAAAGGTAGTATTTGTCTAAACCGGGTGACTCGTCCCAACGATGGATGGCGTGACAACCTTCTTAAGGGAATGAGGTCCGTTTTTGGTATTTTGGTAATAATAGTAGTAGTAATGAATAAAAAGACCTAACTAAGTCATGCTCGAAGAGTCAAATTTGCTTCAATTGGTACCAACGCACTTAACTACGTGCTTATGGTTAAAAATAAGGTTTCTGAAAGAAATAACTCTAGTTAGTGACTTCGTGTCTCTTGTATTGACTTTGGCAATCATTGAGTGGTTCAGTTGGATCATAGTGATTTTTAAACTTGAATGTGGTCGTTGTGTGCCCTCAACTCTATCCTCTTTAGCGATCCGGTTGCGTGAGGGGTGAGATGAATTGTTTCTAGTCCAAGTATCCGTGCGAAGGGTCTAGAACTTGCCCCGAATGTGTTTCAAGGTGAAATCCTAAGTTTACTTGGTTTGACAAGTGATTGTAGGCCCTGCTTGGCCCGTTTGAGTCGTCTATTGACAAACAGTTTCATTATCCCTAGTTAACCCCTTTGAGCCTCTAGCCTTTCTCATTTGATAACCATGTTACAAACCTTTACCCGTTTTGTCGTGACTCTAACAACTACAACTATAAAAACTATAACTAAAACTAATATACATACATACAACTTATCCCCACCCTGCACTTTAAGTTGTGGCATGTCCCCATGATACACAATTAAAAAGCATAAGGTAAAGGAAACTTTCCTGAACATCTAGTTAGAATCTGAGTCGAAGTCGGGCTCCATTCCTCGCCTTCGAACTAATGCGCACATCCATGCAGATAACTTCTTCTCTGCTTTCTTGGGGTACACCCCACAATTTTCTTCCTTGCTCACTGCAGCCTTCTCTTTCGAGCCCTTCACTTTCCACTCAAAACTTGCAACTGGTTTTCCTTTTTGCACCTCATTTTCTCCATAAATAGTAAACGTCACAGTTCCCTCACCCACTCTAAGCATGAGTTTTCTCTCGTGTATATCTAGTATCGCTTTGGCCGTTGCTAAAAATGGTCTTCCTAGGATATGGGGATCTCATGTTTATCCTCCATATTCACCACTATAAAGTCTACAGGAAATACGAACTTATCCACCCGAACTAACACATCTTCTACTATCCCCTCGGGTATTAGAGTCGTTTGGTCTGCCAGCATCAAAGATATTAGTGCAGACCTTATCTCTCCGATCTCCTTATATAGTTTCCTATAAATAGATAGAGGTCTTAAATTAATTGAGGCACCAGAATCACATAATGATTTATCAAAATGAATAGTTCCTACAGATCAAGGTATAGTAAAACTCCCTGGATCTCCACACTTTTGTGGGAGTTTGTTATGCAATATCGCATTGCAATACTCTGTGAGCTTGAACATTGAGGTTTCCTCTATCTTCCTCTTCTTTGTATGGATCTCCTTCAAGAATTTAGCATAAGCAGGCATCTGTGAGAGCACTTATGTGAATGGTAAGTGCATATGAACCTATTTCAGCATATCCAGTAATCTCCCAAATTGCTTGTCTATCTTTTCTCTAGATAAGTTTTGAGGGAAAGGTAGAGCAGACATATGCTTGCTCTCATCATGTTCCTCCCTTCTCGATTTTTCTTCCTTCTTCTTTTTCTATGCTTTTATCGGCCTTTATTTTTTTTATCAACATCATTCTTTAGTTGCTCCCCACTTTCTTTTTTAAGTATCACCTCTTTTTGGATTAGGGTGGGATCTTTCAATACTTGCCCACTTCTCAGAGCTACGTGATTTACCGTTTCTTTAGGATTCTTTTCAGTGTCAGCGGAGAGAGTACCTGGAATCCTCTCAGATAATATTGTTGCAATCTGTCCCACTTGTCTCTTTAGGTTTCGAAGACCAGTTCCCAATTCTTTGATAGCTGCTCCTTGAGCGTCCAGCCTCTCATCTGTCTTGACAATGAAAGCCTTCATTAGATCCTCTAGACCAGGCTAAACGGGTTGTTGAGGCGGAAATTGCTGCCTCTGCTAATTTTGGTATGCTGGAGCTCCTTGTCCCTACAGTCTAGATTTATTTTGCTTTCAAGCATTCACAGTACCTCTAGGTGAACTATATGAAAAATCGGTGTGCCTCTGACCCATTGCATTGAAATTGTCGTTTCCCACAGCATTTACTTCCTCAGTTGAGGCTTGACACTCATGAGTAGGGTGTCCTATTCCACATATATCACAATCTACGCGAGGCTCACTTTGTATCGAGGATAAGGTTAGATTCCTTATCTCTTTGGCCATAGGATCAAGCTGTACCTGCACATATGTGTTAGCATCAACCTGGTGAACAGCAGTTGATCTTCTTCTTTCCGCACTCTTAGAGGGCCATTGATTAGCATCTTCAGATAACTCATCAAGAATTGTAACTATCTCCTCTGGAGTCTTCTTCATTGACGTGCCTCCAGCTGCATAACTCAATATTCTACGTGAGGCCGGTGTCAATCCATCCCAAAAGTACTGAGTTGCATCCAGAGTTCAATTCCACTATGTTGACACTTTTGAACAATCTCCTTAAACCTCTCCCATGCTTCAAAAATAGTTTCAGTATCTTTCTAATAGAAGTTATGGATTTCTCTCCTAAACTTGCCCGTTTTAGCTGAGGAGAAACATTTATCAAGGAATTTTCTGGTCATCTCCTCCCATGTTCTAATCGACCTTGTGGGTAAGCTTCGAAACCACTGTTTTGCATCATCTTTAAGAGAAAAAGGGGAATGCCCTTAAGTACACTGCATCTTGTGACACACCATTATATTGAAAGGTGTTCATAATCTCCTCGAAGTCCATTAGATGTGTGTTTGGATCTTCGTTTGGCTTCCCTCTAAAGACACAACAATTCTGAAGAGTTTGAAGCAACCCTTGCTTCAGTTCGAAATTGTTAGCTGTAATTGGAGGTGGTTTCACACTTGATAATCCTTGATTGTAAACCGGTCTAGAATAATCGCCAAGTGATCTCCAAGGCATGGGAGTTATATTTCCGAACTGGTCTACACCCAAGGGTTGATTTTAAGCAATTCTACGACCCCTCTCTTCTTCATAGATAATCTGTGGATCTATGATAGCTGCTTCCTCAGCATCCTGTGCAACTTGTTCTCGTCGTTGGGTTGCTTCTCTCGCAGCCAAATCTACATTATCATCACCGTTTCCAGCCATAGTTTTTTTTGGTTGAGGATTGCCCAACCTTTTATAGCGACTCGGTGAGATTTCTTTCCTTCCTTAGGTGTCACAGTTGTTTTTTAATTTCCGGCTCATATGGTAGCACTTCTTTCACAGAAGCTCGAGTCATGCACCACTCTAAACTTGTCACATGCGCACAGTCAAAGAACACCAAACGTAAAAAGGGAAAATAAAATAAAATAAAAGAAAAGTTTCTAAATTAGCACTACAAACTATTTCAAACACTATTGATTGCCAATCCCCGGCAACGACACCAAAATTTGATGAGCTCGAAACACACACTTAAATTATGCTCCTAGTCAAAGTTAGGATAATATAATATCGATCCACTAGGATTGGAGCTAAACAATATTTTCGTAGTTTCTAGCTTGAATGCTATCCAGGAGAATCAACAATTGAGATTTATATGATTAATAACTAAAATTAACTAAGAATCTAAAGTATTGTCTAATGACTATCGAAATAAGGAATAAACAAAGAAGGTTATCAATGGGAGAAGATACAGTTTTCATAGGATAGGTGCAAGATAATTATTCGGGATCTAACTCTAGATAATTCACTTCTAATGTTCAAGTGAGTCTCTCGAATTCACTCAATTATTAGTTCAAACGTTTAGTAGAAACTCCTCTCTCGATTAAGTCTTAACCTCACAAGACGAACCAATTTAAGCCTTGTGAAGATATGCGGGAACGCGTAGTGGATTGGTCTTTAGGAGAACCTTTCCAAAAATGCTTCAATACATAAAACTAGAGTTATGATACACAAACAATCATTAATACACTAAATCCATCAAACCCTATAGAGAACTACTCCATATATATGGAGCAATTCATCACAAATAAAGATAAAGTATAGAAAAACATAAATTAAATCTAAACTCATGTCTTGAGTGAGGAAGGAATGATGAAGTTCTTGTGCTCGTGTTCTTCCAACTCCTCCTTGGCCCCCTTAGGTCGAATAAGTGTCAAAAGTCCAGAAAATAACATTTTCCCATGTATTTATACCAAGTAGGGTCGAGCCTAGATGAAATCACCTTCTCCTAGCTGAATTAGGATTTCCACTCTGTAAATATTGCACAGGCACGCCATATGGGGCGACGCGCCATGCGGGGCATTAGTGAGGAAATCCAGAGAGTTGATTATGACAGGCAGCAGATATTTATGCAGCCCCGACGTGCCACATGCCGCCCCACATGCCGCGACAGTGGACTTTTCTCAGAGTACGGATTGAATCTCAATTTTTGACGTCCAGACTTGGTCCTCGACCCCAGAACATGATCTCGACTTAATACCTTGGGATTTTACTCAGACTTCAAAGCTCCAAATCACTTAAATTCATTCCATAACATCTACATAGCTTAGAATCACTCCTACAAGGCATAAAATACATAATAAGTGCAAAACACTATCAATTAACTCAAAACGAGTAAAGTACAGTACATTAGAGTACAGTAAGCGACTAAAACCTGAGATTATAACCTACCATCAACCCTCTCTTGGCACCCGAGCTTTCCTTAGCACTCTTATGTAACAAGTGGCTAAAAACGTACGGGAGAGACGAGGAACTTGAAAAAGGTATCAAGGCACAAAAAGAGAAAAGAAATGATCTCAATGAGAAGAGAAGGCAAGGAAAAAAAAAGAACAAAAAGAAAAATGCAAAAAGTGAATAAGTGAAAGGGTTGAAGGCATTCAAAAAGAGGTAATGATCTCAAATATGGAGAAATCAAAAAGGGACAAAAAGAATGAAATGATCAAGAAAAAGTGATGTTAAGTCTCTCTAGTCCCTAATGAAAAGAAAGTGCCTCTAAGAATTGGCAAAGTGTGAGGCGAGAAATAAAAAAATAGAGTGCTTAAGGAATGGTGTAACTACTCACCCATACTGTATCCAACCCTAATCCAAAAGCATTCATTACATCCCGAAAGAAGTCCTACTTGATTTCAAGCCGAGTGAGTTTACATTAGTGGTGATCTATATGAGGGGCAAGCCTATGGTACTTGAAGCCGTACTCTCGACATTACCTTGAGAGAGATGAGTGAACCTTTCATAAATCTTTGGATTGAATGCTAAACTTCTTAAGTGAGCTAGGAAAATGAAAAGTATAGAAAGAATAGTTTGGAGTCCACCATGACCTACATGATAAAGCAAGAGTCCTTGATGAGTAAAGTCAATTCTTGAAACTCGAATGTCACAATAGAACTATCTCTGTATGAATGTTTAACTTGTCGCCTTGTTGATAATACATGAGTAGTGTGGATAATTGTTGGTCCCAACTGATATGTGGATAGCTCACCTTTAACTCGCTGAAATATCCCTTAACTTTTGGAGATTGGAACTAATTTATTTGCTTGAGGACAAGTAAAGACTTAAGTTTGGGGAGTTGATAAGTGGTGATTTTGACTGCTTATTAGCGCATTTTAGCTTATGTTTTAGTCCAAAAGGAATTGAATTGTGTTCTCGAAACTAATGAAATTGTGTAAAATTATAGGAATGCTAGAAGTTTGGTTTTCAAAGATGAAATCCGACTCAAAAAGGGTTGTTCCGAAGCACAAGGTAATAAAGGGCACAGAAGCACAAATGTGCGGTCCGCAAAAGGAATTCTGCGGCTGCAAAAGAAATTGCGAACCACAAAATTCCATCTGTGGCCGCAAACCAACGAGAAAGCTTTAGCTGAAATTTGCGCAAAGTGCAGACCGCACATGAATTATGCGGCCACAAAACTAGGCTAAGAGTCCAGGATTAGAGAGTATGCAAAAATACCAAGTCCTGAAGCCTCTGTGAATTGCGTACCTCACAAGAATTGTGGGGTCGCAGAAGATTTGCCTTGCGGCCGCAACCTAGAAATGTGTGGCCGCAGAAGATTGCTTCTCGATCGCAGTTTAGAAATGTGCGGCCGCAGAACTCCACTTCCTACTGGATGAAGAAATCTACCGGCCGCAATTAGGTCATAAAAAGTTTGAACATCTGAACATCTATGTGTTTCATAAAATTAGGTCAAGTTTGAACATCTGAAGTGCTGTAGCCATTTTTCTTTACTACTTTGGGATGTTTTACATTGCTTTGGTGTATTTACATTAGATTTAATCATTTTAAGCTTCCATTATGAGTTTAATTAGTTATTCTTACTTATTTTCTTCAAGTCCCATTATGAGTAGCTAGACTTTTTCTAGGGTCGTGACCCAACCCTAGTGTGTAAACCTTATGGGTATCTAATTTAGTGCTTGTTTATGATTGGGTGTTGATTATTTATCTTAGTTTATGCTTTAATGGTAGAATTAATGGTTGCAAACATTAGTTCATGCCTATTTGACTTAGTCTCTACTTGAGAAAAAAAGGACCTAGTCTAGGATAACTTAGCTAACAAGGAATTTTGTCAATTGAGAGATTGATTAACCCAATTAAAGGGTTCAACCTAGAGATAGTAATAACCCGAATTGAGCTCTTATCAACTATTTTGGGTGATACCTATTTGGTCTTGAGAAAGCCAAATTGGGCAAAATCACTCTCTGACCGAGAGGTATTGAGTGGGTAGTGTAGAGGTAAGAGCTATAATACATCCCAGTAAAAAAATAAGCTTAAATATTTTTATCCTATTAGGCAAACACCTAGGTTATGGTCACAGCCCTAGGCCTTTTATCCATTTGAAAAAATCCTAAAAATAATTATCTCTAGTCTATTTTCTTTATCTTGCAATCATTAGATTAACAGTAGAAATAGAAAACAAATCCTTGTTGTAGAAGTGCAATCTAGATAATCCAATTGCTCAATTGAAATATATGCCCCTAACTCCCATCCTAGCTCCTAGTGGATTCATTCCCGTCTCTTAGTTGGATATTTATTACTGCATACGACCATTTCATATCTCTATTGAGGTGTGTTTTGGAAGTGATTAATGGAAGTTGGCAAATATCGGATGATTTGATGCAAAAAAAAGTTGAGAGGCAAGAGCTGGGAGCATGCAACAATTGGTGCATTGCATGAACAGTACGCGATATGGCATAGGAAATGAATCTAAATCAGTGAAGTATGGCACTTTGGCACTGGACCTAGCACATGAAAGAAACAAAGAAGAAAAACACTAGTTAGGAGCGTCCCTAGGGGTCGCGCATTGCACCAACCCCAGCATGCGACTCAACTTTTCCTTTGCAAATTAGGAGAGATCAAGGACTCCCCACATAAATCCTAGTTAATATAAATACATCATAAAACGTCTTTTTGAGGGAAGATATGCTACTTTAGAGTAGGACAACACCCAAAAAAGCGAGAACACACTAGGAGCAAGGAGGAAGATTCAACCAAGAGTTCTTTCCTTTCTTCTTCCTATTTTTCATTGTTGGTTATAATTTTTAGTATTGTAATATTACATAATATTATGAGTAGCTAATTTATTATCTATAGTTTTGATGGAACCTCTTGGAAGATGAATTCTTGTTATGATTTAATATAATTTAGCCTTTGGATTTATCTACTTGTTCAACTACATGCTTATTTCAGTTGATTGAATGACCATCAATTGACTATGCCTATTTAGTGTGTATTTCTTGAGAAAGAGTGCATATTTAGGTTGTTGTCGAACAACATAACTCCCAAGGTATATGAGAGATCAATACAACGGGTTTACAAGCGAGATTAGAGATAACAAAGCTTTGACGAGATCATAGTGAGCGGTGAAAAAGTACGAGCTAGTGTAATTCGAGAGAATATGACTAGTACATTATTCTAGTTGCTCAAGAGAGAATTACGATAAGTCGAGTGCTCGTGATCAGTAGAGAATACTTAGGTAAAGTTGTAGGAGACCAGCGAGAAGGTTTCCGAAAATTAGGAAAATCATAATTCTGGGCCTCCTTAATCTTGTCTCCAACCCTTAGTATATTTAGTTGTTAATTTACTACTTAATTTGTTAGTTAATTGGTTAGATATAAGAATCTTAATATTTATAACTTAGGAATTTATTCGAACTTGTCTTCTTGGTGAGATTGAACAGTTATAGCGAAACCTTAGTTCTCTGTAAGATTCGACTCCGGACTCTTAGACCAGATTATATTTGTAGTGACCGTTTATCCTTTTTACGACTAGAGTTGGGCGTGGTCAAATTTTGGCGCCATTGCTGGGGAACTAACGGTGTAGTTGTAGTTGTATATATTTCTAAGTTTCAAGTTTGAACTTTTTTTTTAATTTTATTTTATTCTACCTTTTGATTTAAGAAACATGACATCTTGGAATTATGGGAGTTTAGGTGTTGGTTATTCTATATTTGATCCTTATACATATTGTGAAGGAAACCACACGTGGAAGAATTATCAAAATTTTCCTAAGAGCGAGTTATGTGCACCAACTCAATCTTATGTGTAGAATGTGTGTGATATGTGTGGTGGTCAAGATGGTCACTTTTATGGTTATGCTTACATATCTTATCCTCCCCAACCCTTACTATGATGGTTCTACTTTTTCTTGTGAAGTTAATAGGAACAAAAAAACCCATGGATGATGACCTGAATGAGATCAAGGATATGCTAAGGTACCTTTTAGAATAAAATAATGACACACGATTACGGATACAAAAAGTATAGGAAACTATTCAGAACTTGAAGACTCAAGTGAGTCACATGGAAGAAGCTTTGAATGTTCAATAATTCAATATGGTGGATAGTAGCCGAAAACAATATGAATTAGAGTCAGCAGTTAACACTCTGATGGAGGAGATTAGATTATAATACCAACAACCTAGCCAACTAGAATTTGAGGATTCTGATGTTGATGACGTGATACTAGAGTCAACCAAGAATAGTGAAGATACAAATTTTGTTGATTCTATTATCATTGGTGTTGAGGATATTGAAAGTCCTAGAGTTTATGCATTTGAGCACATTGGTCCTCATTCCAAGCATTTTTCCACATTGTATTTAGATGATGATATGAAAATAGAGTTATCCGAGCCAATTGAGAAATCAAAGAATGAGGAACAAGGTTTCTACATTCTGAAATTTTTTGTGCCTGAAAAACAGGATTACATACCTCATCTAAATGCCAAGAAGTGTAGAGTTGTATAGTGGTTGTTTGGGCCGATTAGATTTGTTTCACCACCCCTGGAGCATAACCGACAACTTGAAGTAAAACCTACGGTTCAATTCATAAGATCAAAGTGGAGGCAGAAAGTGATTCACATCATGCCGCGATGTTAAATCATGCGCTTGTTGGGAGGCTACCCGACTTTACTGTTTTTTTATTTTTAAATTTTTTATTTTTTTAATTATTGTATTATTCTGGTAATGTCATTTTTTTATTTTCTAGGAGTATAGGAAGCAAAGCCATTGGAAAAATGAAAAAGTATGAGAGATGGTTAGAACTAAGTGTGGGGTGCCCACACAAAAAACCAAGTATGGGAGAAGTCGTAGTAACCCATGAGCTGCTAATGCTTCAGTCTTTGGCCTACCATGGAGTTTCTATTATCCTCTTGTATTTATGAGTGTGCATTGGGGACAATGCACAATTTTAAGTGTGGGGTGGAGAGACTGTATGGGTTATTTCCTATGCTATTTTAGTTGTGCTATTTTATGTGTGTTGAAATAAAAAAATAATTAGGTATAAATAAACCCTCTTGGTTTTTCTTATAGCCACGGTTCTTTTCCAAGGGATGACTCTTTGAACCGGGTAGTAATTTCTTTTGTAGGTAGAATTTTCAAAATGTTTTGCATTTTTTTCGACGATGGACTTCCTAGATAGTTTTCTTGAGGGTTTTAAGGTCTAAAGAAACATACAAAAAGATTGTTTTTTTTTTCCTGATTGATAATAGAATGGGAAGAACTTGAGTGTCTATGTTATTGTCATCGTTTATATCGGGGCTTAAGTCCGTAGCATTTGCACTGAGTACTTTCTTCTTAATTCTTATGACTATATGCCTTGAGAATATATGTGGCTTTATTTTGACACTTGGGCTCGCCTATTGACTCATGTTGTTACTTCCTATGTGTTTGTATTATATGATGACTGTGCTAGTTGATTTAACTTGAGAGTCGGGTCTGAGCTGTCCTGAGTAAGTCATGTGCATTGTGTGAGGTGAGATTTTGGTTGTACTTTGTGCCATCCCTTGTTAGTCTAGAACTTGCCCTGTGTGTGAGTCGAAGCGAAATGATTAAGTCTTGTGAGTCTAGGAAATGATATAGGCATTTCTTTGATTGAACCTTAAGCCTATTTGCCTACCAGTGATAACATTATCCGTAGTCATCTCTTTTGAACCTGTATACCTTTTTCTTTGGCATCCACATTACGAGCCAAGCCCTATTTTTTTCTAAATCGTATCTTGTTTACCCTTTACCTCCGAAAGCACTTAAGTCACTGAAAGAGTAACGAAATAGATTGGGTAGCTTTTAAGTAGAACCATTGAGAGGCCCGTCAAGGTGCACTTGTGGATAAAAGCCTTACTAGCCGAAAATACCGAATTAATGAGTGTGTTAAAAAAAGAGAAAGAAAACAAAAAGAAAAAAAATAAAAAATGAATGGCACCCCCTATATCTTTATTTGAGCTAATGAGTATCTATATGTTAATGTGCTTAACGAAGAAGGGCTTAATTGGGTATGGTTTCACGGTAAAATATTGAATTGGTCATGACAAGAATGTGCTTGAAAGTGTGGTGTATTAAAGTGCTTAGGAGGATTAGTCACTATTTTCCTATATATATATATATATATATATATTTATATCCTACCCGTCCCATAGCTTACATTACAACCTATAAAGTCCTACTTGATCCTAGACTTTGCAAGCTTAAATTAGCGGAGGCTTACACTATGGGCAAGCCTATGGTACGAACTTGGGTGGCATAAGAGTTTCTTTGTGAGAGTGAGAAAATTCTTTTAGTATTTGAGTTCTTAGACCATACTTGAACTTATATTTAAGTGTGTGGACTATTTTCTCTATGTGGTTTGCTAGCGAGGGCACATGATTTGCAAAAGATTGGTAAAGTTGTTGATTTTTGAGTTGGCACAAGATGCAAGTCATAGTATGGAACATATTGGAGTCAATTTTTGAGGCTGAGATGTTAGAAGAGTCACACAAATATTTTAAATAGTCTTGGCATTGGTCTAATAATGAGAAAAAGTGTGAAAAGTGCATATGTTGGGTTCTAAGCGTTGATAGAAATCATTTTCATTGATATGATGCTTGAGTATGTTTTGAAATTATGTTACTCGCCGATGTGCTTAATTTTAAGTTGCTCGAGGACGAGCAAGAGTTTAAGTGTGGGATGGTGATAAATAATGAAAAATGCATGATTTTGGGTTTAGCTTCATATCATTTTGTATGTGAGTTGTCGAATGTTACATTGTTTATAAACATAAAATAGGCTTATCACATGTTTATTGTGTGTAGGAATGAGTTTTGATGGAAGTTGGCGAAAATCAGATGATTTGATGCAAAAAGAAGTTGAGAGGCAAGAGCTGGGAGTGTGCCACGATTGGTGCATTGCATGAAAGGTAGGTGCGAAATGGCCTAGGAAATGAATCAAAACTAGTGAAGCATGGACTTTGGCACTGGACCTGGCATGCAAGAAACAAAGAAGAAAAACAATAGTTGGGAGCATGCCTAGGGGTCGCGCGTTGCACCAACTCCAGCACGCGACTCAACTTTTTCTTTGCGAATTATGAGAGATCAAGGACACCCCACATCAATCCCTGTTTATATAAATAAATCATAAAACGTCCTTTTGAGGGGAGAGACACTACTTTAGGGTAAGACAACACCCATGGAGGCGAGAACACGCTAGGAGCAAGGAAGAAGATTCAACCACGAGTTTTTTTCTTTCTTCTTCCTATTTTTCATTGTTGGTTATGATTTTTAGTATTGTAATTTTACATACTATTATGAGTAGCTAATTTATTATCTAGAGTTTTGATGAAAATACTCTTGGAGGATGAATTCTTGTTATGTTTTAATATATTTACCCTTTGGATTTATCTACTTGTTCAACTACGTGCTTATTTCAGTTGATTGAATGGCCATCAATTGACTGTGCCTATTTAGTGTATTGCTTGAGAAAGAGTGCATATTTAGGTTATTGTCGAACAACGTCACTCCCAAGGTATACAAGAGATCAATATGGCGGGTTTAAAAGTGGGATTAGAGATAACAAAACTTTGACGTAATCATAGTGAGCGGTGAAATAGTACGAGCTAGCATAATTCGAGAGAATATAGCTGGTACATTATTGTAGTTGCTCGAGAGAGAATTATGATAAGTCGAATGCTCGTGATCAGTGGAGAATACTTAGGCAAAATTGTAGGAGACGTGGCGGAAAAGATTCCGAAAATTTGAAAAATCATAACTTTAGACCTCCTTAATCTTGTCTCCAGCCCTTAGTATCTTTAGTTGTTAATTTACTACTTTAATTTATTAGTTAATAAGTTAGATATAAGAATCTTAATCTTTATAACTTAGGAATTTTTTCAAGCTTGTCTTCTTGGTGATATTGAACAGTTATAGCGAAATCTTAGTTCTCTGTGGGATTTGACTCCGGACTCTTAGACCGGATTATATTTACAGTGACCGCTTATCCTTTTTAATACTAGAGTTGGCGCGTGATCAGTCGTCATTTCGGGTGGCCAAGAAACACAGAATGTCGTAATTTTTGGGGTTCAAGGAGTCATGTGACATTAATTATAATCAATAGTACTACAAACGTTCCGAGCTTTTGTGTGTGAGAGAGAGCGCGCGCATCAATCACACCTCTCTATGTGAGTACATAACTCCTTATTGAAGGTTTGAAGCAGCTGCAAGGATCTGGAACTGATGTTCCTGGAGTTGAGTAAAATTAAAGAAGAAGAAAAAAATGAGATGTAAAGATGAGGTATAGTTACACAAGAAAATGAATAAGAAAGTGAACAAGTCATTGGCAGGGCCAGGATTCATGTAATCCATTTAATACTACTAAGAAATCATCATCTTCTAGAATTTGGACCATTTCTAATTACAACAAAGAAGAGAGATAAATCTGATAGCTAATAGTAACATAACAGAAGATCTAAGTATTCGACGAAGTGAATAATTAAACCCCTTACCTCTTGCTAGCTCCGCCCCTGCATGTGCTAAGTTGTTAGAAAGATTGATGAGAGTGAGGACACTAACCTTGGCACTATTCTCAGCATATCCAGGGAGATGGAGATAATTCAGAGAAATATGATAAGAAGAGTTACTCTCAGTACTCACCATCTCATGCCAATTTTGGGTTTTAGACGAATTTAGGAGGCTGGACTTTAAATATATAGGACATGTTCCTGTCAACATCACATGTGCGAGTAGCTAAGTGTTTGGAATTAATATGATTAATATTGAATCGATACATTTATTATATGATGGGTATTCAAAATAAGTCGGCCATCACCGGTGGAGGAGCCAAAATTTTTAACAGGGGATTCAAAAATTACTAAACTAAAAAGTTTCGTCATATAAAGGAAATTCAACAAGATATAAATATACATAATATATGTTTCTTTTATTAGTATATATAGTACTATTATCCGGCGAAAGGGATTCAATTGAAACCTCTCACTGTACACAGTTCCGCCACTGGCCATCACTATATGTTCTTTCTCTTACGAAACTAACTGTATTGCTGCTCGCTCATACAAAGAATCAATCTATCCTTTCGTCCCTCTCTGCCTTAAGGCTCGCCTATATGGAGTGTAATTGGTTGATAACAGGTGATCAAATGGTGAGGTGACACGTGGAATTGAAGACGGGCAAAAAGTGAGTCAGCAAATAACTAGCACCAGATGTGAAGTATGTAACCGGCACTGGAGGGATCCCGAAGGAAGCATAGCCGATAATAAAGATACAAAGGTTTGACATCGCATAACATTTAATGAGAAGCCGTAACAAAGAATATCTAAATTCAAAGCCAGCCGTTATGCACCCATCAACGACGTTTTTCTTCTCATTTAAGAGGAGCTTGATTTTAGGATCTTGTCTCCCTAAGTAGGGCTATAAATAATAGGATTAACAACCATTGTGGACATGAAACATTCTGCACACAAAAGTTATAATCTATTTTCTTATTCCGCTTGATTGAAACACTTGAAATATTATTTTTACTCGTCATCGAAAAAGCTGAGTCCTTAGTCGGGCTCGTTATCTCCTTTAATTTCATTCGTTATTCAAATTTTCGTTCTCATTTATTTATCATTTTTGGGGTCAAATCGATTCGCTTATCTATACACCACACTAAAAATTCAATTGTACCGTTTTACGGGTAAATAGTTTGGCACCACTGTGGGGCATAGACAATGATGGTAGGCTATAATTATATCTTTTAGTCACTTATTTCACTATAATTTACTGCACTTTAATTGAGTTTGATCTTTAATCGCTAGTGTTTTGCACTTATTGTATGTTTTATGCCTTGTAGGAGTGATTCAGAGCGATGTATATGTTACGGAGCTAATTCGAGAGATTTGGAGCTTTGAAGTTTGAGTAAAAGCCCAAGGAATTAAGCCGGGATCGTGTTCGGGGGTCGAGGACCAAGTCTGGATGTCAAAATCGAAGCAAAATCCGTACTCTGAGAAAGTTGCACTAATACGACGCACTATGCTACGCATTGTGTGACACGCTAGTGCAAATTCTGCCCAGAACTCAAATTGCAAATCGTACTGGAAATATCCACTACTGCGTCGCATGGTACTGTGCGACATGCGGCGCGGTAGTACAAATTTGTTAGAGTATCGTCCCATTTCTGCTAAAAAACGGTATTTTCGTCCGAGGTTTATTGGGAGATGGCTTAAATACACGGGAAAATACCATTTTCGTGACTTTTGACACATTTTCGATCTAAGGAGGCTAAAGAGGAGTTGGAAGAACACAAGCACAAGGATTTCATCATATTGTTACGTATTTGAATCATTTTGGAAGATTTAGTTGTTGCATCTATATTGACTAGTTCATGTAATCGAGAAAGACATAACTTGTGATATCTTTGCATTATATTGTTGGTTGAGTTCATAGATTCTTTTAAGTAACCGAAAGAGGCTAGTTGAACCGTTGATTAAACCTAGTTAGGAAAATAATCGAAAGAGATTTTTCTAAAGACCGATCCACTACACATTCTTGCATATCTTCACAGTGCTTAAATTGGTTCATCTTGTGAGGTTAAGACTTAATCGAGAGAGGAGTTTTTGCTAAACGTTTGAACTGATAATAGAGTGAATTCAAGAGACTCACTTGAACACTGGAAGTGAATTATATATAGTTAGATCCCGAACAATTATCTTGCACTTATTCTGTCAAAACCCTATCCTCTCCCACCGATAACCTTAATTGCTTATTCTTTGTTTCGATAGTCACTAGCCAATAGCTGTAGATTTTAGATTCTTAGTCATATAAATCTCAACTGTTGATCCTCCTGGATAGCAATCAAGCTAGAAACTACGAGAATACTATTTAAATCCAATCCTTGTGGACACAATATTATACTATACTATTTTTGACTTGGGAGCACAATTTAAGTGTATGTTTTGCGCTCGTCAAATTTTAACGCCGTTACCGGGGATTGGCAATCAATAGTGTTTGAAATAGTTTGTAGTGCTAATTCAGGAATTAGATTTTGAAGAAATCTTGAAGAACATATTCTTGATACTGAACTCTAAATGTTGTAAAGATGGAGTACAACCAGCCTAAGAAAACGATTGAAGAGTTAGCAGCTGAACACTGTCAGCGGTCTGCTATGTGTTTTAAATGTGATGAAAATCATCTATGGGTTAATTGTCAAGCAGGTAGGTATTCTTCCTATGGTTCATATTTTGAAAACTCTCACTCTGTTTCTAGTCCGTACAGGTATGAGGATTCATATGGGCACAATTCTGACTTTGGTTGGGATGAATACCCTTACTATGACTGGAACGAAAGCGAAGTGAGACAACCACCTCAAGGGGAGAATGGTAGTTTAGAAGAGCTTATGCATAAGTTCATAAATAAAGTGGAAGAGAGATTTACACAAGATGATGAAGCCATTAACAACCTAACAATGCAAGTGAGTCAAATAATAAGTACACTTTTAGAAAGTTCATTGCATTGTGATGGTAAATATATGGAGGAGATACCCGATGAGAATGAGCCTACCCGAGATGATAAACATCTGCAGAGAGAGTTTTTCACTCTGCAAGAGGACTCTGTTTCAACTGAAATGATTAAAAATGAGGCTTTGGTTGAGCATGAAGCAATACAAGAAGAGTTCAACCCCCATCCACCTACCCACAATTGCAATTTTTAGTAGAAGCAAAATGAGGAACAAATGGTCTTGGACTTACCAGAGGAGTAACATGAACTTTCTTCTTCAATTTCTTATTCTAACCTTGATCATGTGGATTTTATTTTTGGGGATTTACAGGAATATGCATGGATTGATCTTGTAAATGAATGTAGAAACAAGTTGAGTATATTCCTACAAGAATAATAGGACTTTGGATTGATGTTCCATAAAGAATCCCAAGGAGCGAAAGCGAAAAATGCATTCAGAATTAGGGGTGGAGTTCACAAGTTCTCGAAAACGGAAAAAGTCCAGGGGAGTTTTCTTTACCTCTTGCTTTTTTACTTATGTGTCATGGGGACATACCACAATTTAAAGTGTGGGGTGGGGATGTAAATATATAAATAACTGCTTGTTTTTGTTTCTTGTGCGTGTTTTCATTTCTTTTGATTGAAATTTTTAAGTTCGAAGAAAAAATATATTATTTTCTTTAGGTAGTATAATAATTTCCCCTTGGTTTTTTTTGTGCTGCAGTTCTTTTCCAAGGATTTTGTTTCAATCGAGTGTAGTTAGTTTTATTTTTTTTAGGAGTAGGAGATCTTGTGCTGTGATTTTAAATGAAAATAATATCTCTTGACTTTATTACGCCTTGAGAATAGTGAGTGCTTTAGTTGTGACGCTTATGCTCAGTTTTTGACTCTTGTATAAGTACCTTAAATTATATGATCTTAACTTTGCTTAACTGCTTTGAATAGAGTGCCTCGATGAGTCCAATCCTAAGTGATTTATGTGCCATGTATGTATGAGGTTTCGTGTATTCTGTGCATTGCATTTGATGTCTAGAACTTTCCCCGTGTATTTGCAAAGTGAAATAGTAGTTTTATTCAGTCTTGAAAGTGATATAGGCGTTTCTTTGTTGAGCCAGTTATATGTTTTACCTACCTAATTGATATGTATTTTAGTTAACCCCTTTTGAGCCTGGAATCCTATTTCTTTGCAACCACATTGCAAGCCTTACCCATTTATTTGAATTGACCATCTATTCGAACCTTTTTTCCTCTCGCGAGCACTTGAATTTGTTATGAACTTTGTAAAAGTTAAAGTGTGGGGTGTTGGTTTGGATTTTGAGTGAAACTAATGGAATAAGGAGAAATGTGCATTGTATTGAAAAAGTAAGAGCCACTTGAATTGAAAAAGAAAAAAGAAAAAAAAAGTTAATTGTATGATTGTGTAAAATATTCCATGATAGAGGTAACTCTTGATGTAATTGTGCTTAAAGAAGTTGGGAGTTAATATTTATTGATGTGAAGATCGAGTTATGGTTTGACATAAGTGTGGGATTTTGAACAATGAAACGTATGTATTAAAATGATTAGGGAGGTGTAGTAAATATATCCAAATGTATCCTACCAGTCCCGCAGCCTACATTACAACCAAATAAAGTCCTACTTGATCCTTGGCTGAATGAGCTCAATTAGTAGAGTAATACATTACGGGCAAGCTTATGGTACGTCTTGTGTAGCACATGAATATTACTTCTGAGAGTGAGTGAATTCTTTTTATCTTGAGTTCCTAATTGTTCTTAAACTTTATTATTTTTGGAGCTACTCTCTATTGTTGTGTGAGGGCACTTGATTCACGAAGGAAAAGTAATATCGTTGACTTCTGTGTTAGAGTAAGTGAGCGGGTTATAAATAATGTGTGGTGCTTTTGAGTCAAATCTTAAGGCTAGGATGTTACGGTACTGTGCTTAATCTATTTTAATTATTCTTGGTGTGATGATTTATGAGAGTTGTTTAAAAAGGGCGTGTCTATATAAAATGTAGTTTGATTGCTCGAGGAAGAGCAATGGTTTAAGTGTGGGGTGTTGATGGTAGGCTATAATTACATATTTTAATCGCTTATTTCACTCTAGTTTACTGCACTATAACTAAGTTTGAGCTTTAATCGCTTATGTTTTGCACTTGTTGTGTGTTTTATGCCTTGTAGGATTGATTTCGAGCGACGTAGATGTTATGGAGCTAATCGAGAAATTTGGAGCTTTGAAGTCTGAGTAAAAGCCCAATGGATTAAGCCGGAATGATGTTCGGGGGTCGAGGACCAAGTCTGTATGTCAAAATCGAAGCAAAATCCATACTCTGAGAAATTTGCACTAATGCCACGCACTATGCCACGCACTGTGCGAGGCGCTAGTGCAAATTCTGCCCACAACCCAAATTGCAAATCGTACTGGAAATATCCACTATCGCGTCACATGGTGCGGCGCAGCGTGCAGCGCGATAGTACAAATTTGTTAGAGTATCATCCCATTTCCACTAAAAATGGGTATTTTCATTCGGGGTTTATTGGGGGATGGCTTAAATACATGGGAAAACACCATTTTCGTGACTTTTGACATATTTTCGACCTAAGGAGGCCAAGGAGGCTAAGGAGGAGTTGGAAGAACACTAGCACAAGGATTTCATCATTCCTTCCTCACTCAAGATCCGGGTTTGGATTGAATTTGTGTTCTCCTATATTTTAGTTATATTTGTGAAGAACTTCTCCATGTCTATGGAGTTATTCCGTTTGGATTTTGATGAATTTGGTGTATTGATGATTGTTTGTGGATTATAACTCTATTTTTATGTATTTGAATCGTTTTGGAAGATTTAATTGTTGCATCTATATTCACTAGTTAATATAATCGAGAGAGGCATAACTTGTGATATCTTTGCATTATATTATTGGTTGAGTTCATAGATTCTTCTAAGTAATCGAAAGAGGCTAGTTGAATTATTGATTAAACCTAGTTAGGAAAATAATCGAAAGAGGTTTTCCTAAAGACCGATCCACTACGTTTTCTTGCATATCTTCATAGTGCTTAAATTGGTTCATCTTCTGAGGTTAAGACTTAATCGAGAGAGGAGTTTTTGCTAAACATTTAAACTGATAATAGAGTGAATTCGAGAGACTCACTTGAACATTGAAAGTGAATTATATAAAGTTAGATCCCGAACAATTATCTTGCACTTATTCTGCCAAAACCCTATCCTCTCCCACCGATAACCTTAATTGCTTATTCCTTGTTTCGATAGTTACTAGTCAATAGCTGTAGAGTTTAGATTCTTAGTCATATAAATCTCAATTGTTGATCCTCCTGCATAGAAATCAAGTTATAAACTACGAGAATACTATTTAAATCTAAGCGTGTGCATTACGCTCGTCAGACAACTGCATAATTGCTTTGATCTATTCATTTGTTACTAATAAGTTTCGATTTTTTCCTTAGTAGAAGGCATATATGGAAGCTAATGATGTCAACAATGCTCACTTCGTTGGAGCACGCGATGAACAGGAAGAGGTGTCCCAGTGTAACGTCTCGACCAACGAGACCCGCAACGAAGGGGATGAAACTACCCCGGTTCGTGAAGGTCAATATCCTCGGCATGCGTGGGGCCTAACTCCTGATGATGCAAAAGATGAACATGTTGTTGAAACGGTCAAACTCCTAAGAGAGCAGCAAAGAGCAATCATGGATCATCTCTCAAGGCAAGATTGGGTGATGACGGAGTTAAAACAAGCATTGCCGGGTGCTTCCAATAATGCGAACGGAAGGGCCCCGATTCCTCCTAGTGTTACTACAAATCAAACTACTCAGAAAACTGATAACAATACCCCAAGGGACGAAGTCAGTTTCGACAAAGCCGGAGGGACCGGTAGTGGATCAAGGAACAATAACTTGAATGATCCTTTCAAAATCGAGCTCATGAAATTCATGATAGAGATGAATGAATGAATGGATCAGAATGCGAAGGAGTTTCATGCTCAGATGGATTCGATTCTAGGTGCATAGCCGGTGTTAAAAGGTCCAGATTCAAAAAGTACACGCAATTGCCATTTAAACCAAGTGCGGCACCAAAGTTAATCCCGAAGAGATTCAAGATGCCGCACATACCAAAGTATGATGGGACTTCGGATCCACATCAGCACATCATGACCTATACCACGATAGCTAAAGGAAACGACTTGGCTTAACATGAGATCGAGTCGGTCTTGTTGAAGAAGTTTGGCAAAACCCTCACGAAGGGGGCCCTGACATGGTATTCTCTCTTACTCTTACATTCATTCGATTCTTTTGAAATGCTTGCATATTTATTCATCAAATCTCATACCGGAGTAAGAAAGGTCCAGGCCGGAAAGATAGATATATTTAGAATTTTGCAAGGTGAATCCGAGCTGCTGCGAGAATTAGTGATTCGATTTTAAAATGAAAGGATGATGTTACCAGCGGTTCCGGATGAATGGGCAGTGGAGGCATTCACGAAGGGTCTAAATCCATTGAGTTCTGATGCCTCCCGAAAGCTGAAGGAAAGCTTGCTCGAGTTTCAAGCAACCACATGGGCGAATGTCCATAATCTCTACGAGTCAAAGATAAGGATAGAAGATGATCAACTTGGCTCTTTGGTGTCATCCAAAGGACGGGGTCGCGATAAAAATCAGGATACATTTAAAAATGACTTTGATGCAGATCGAAGGTCTTCTAGGAGCCGTTTGCTACTATACGAGAGGACCGATGGGCATAGCAGTAAAGGGTTTCTGTCATTAGATAGGTTTGCCTCCAATAGAAGGACGGATCATGGCCGGAATGGCAGATCGTTACAAGAGAAAGCCCGAGATCCCGCATATCCTAGGTTGTCATATTACAACTTTAATATCAGCCTAGTAGAATTGGTGTCAGCAATGAGAAATATCAAAGAAGCACGGTTTCCAAAACTAATCCAATCGGATCCTAGCCAAAAGGATCCAAACTTATGGTGTGAATTCCACGGGTCTCGCAGCCACAGAACTGTGGACTGCCGACAACTTCGCGAGGAGGTGACGACATTCTTAAAAAATGGCCATCTTAGAGAGTTTTTAAGTGACCGCACCAAAAACAATTATGATCGAAACCGAGACAATGTGGAGCCATCAATACATCAGTGCAGTCACCTCGAATGACTATCAACATGATCTTCGGAGGAAACGAGGTCAATGGGGTATCTTTTTCAGCAGCAAAGAAAATGAAGATATCAGTGACTCATGGAAAGAGGGTCCAGGAAGTCTCGAAAGATGACATCGCCTTCATAGAGGAGGGCGCTGACAGACCTCTTCTGCCACACAATGATGCTTTGGTAATCTCTCTCAATGTTTTAGAATTTAAAATTAAGTGTGTTTTGGTTGATCAGGAAGTTCAGCCAACATCTTACAATGGAGAGTTCTGGAGCAAACGAACCGAGAACATCATTCTGGCAACAAAGCTTCTAGGTGGCTTCAATCTGATAAGCTTGATAACTCGAGGATAAATTTTGCTGCCCATGCACGCCGAAGGAGTAATGAATACCACTTTATCGAAGTGGTAGATGTCGACATGGGCTATAACGTGATCTTCGGAAGGCCGTGGATACACGAGATGAAAGTTGTGCCCTAGACATATCACCAATTATTGAAATTTACGACGCCGGAAGGGATCAAGCAGATAAGAGAAGACCAACCGGTGACAAGGAAAATGAACGATGTAATCATTTCCAACAACAAAACCAACAAATAGCAATTATAGGAACTAATGCCTTCTCCTATCCAAATTGAAGATGAAAAAAATGGGAAATCATCGAAATTATATCTGGTACCGAGGTCTTTTCAAGTACCGGAAGAGACGGATGCGACCAAATCGACCGCATAAGAGCTCGAACAAGTAGCTTTGTTCGAGTAATTTTTGGAAACAAAGTTTTATTTAGTAATGGGGTTAAGTCACGAACTCAGGTTAGAACTTACAAATTTTCTTAAAGCTAACATTCATTGCTTTGTATGGTCGTACTCGGATATGACAGGTATTCCATTGGAGGTAGTGGTCCACAAATTAAGTTTGGATCCAAACTTTCCACTGGTAAGGCAAAAGAAATGCCCAATAGCAAAGGTCAGAAACAGGTTTGTTAAAGAAGAGGTAATCCGACTACTCAATATTGGTTCAATCAGAGAGGTAAAGTATTCAGATTGGCTAGCTAACATAGTAGTAGTGCCTAAAAAGAAATAAAAAATTTAGAATGTGTGTAGACTATAAGGATTTGAATAAGGCATGCCCCAAAGACTCTTTCCCATTGCCAAACATTGATCAAATGATTGAAGCTACAACCGGGCAGGAGTTGATGAGTATTCTTAATGCATATTCCTGGTATAAAGCGTCCCGAGCACTGCAGATAAAAGCAGCTCACTACTGTCTTGTTGATGGATAGTTATACAGGAGATCATTCCAAGGTTTACTAACTCGGTGTCTAGGGGACTCAGAGGCGGACTACGTGATGAGAGACGTCCATGAAGGAGTTTGCAAAAACCACCCTGGTGCAGATTCGGTAGTTCTCAAGTTAGTCAGGGTTGGCTATTATTGGCCCCAGATAGAACATGATGCAAAAATATTCATTCAAAAGTGCGACAAATGTCAATGTCATGCACATATAGTGCATCAACCAATAGAACTTTTTCATTCGGTGGTGTCTCCATGGCCATTCATGAAATAGGGAATGGACATAGTTGGTCCTTTACCACCGGGCCTGTCATGACCCCAATTTCCATCCGTAGGATGTCGTGACAGAAACTCTAAAACTAAGTAAGCTTAACACTTACTGAATTAATAGAAGAAATCAACCATCAAACGTAGAATACGAGATAAAAATCTTATACACAATTTCAATTCCCAAAACCGGTAGTACAAGTCATAAGCTCTACTTAGTTTGCTACAAAAACCTCTAAATACAACTGCTTCGAAATAGAGATAAAACAGTGCAAGTACAATAACAGAAGGTGACTCCTAGGCCTATAAATGCAGTAACATGTTTACCTTGTGTCTCCACAGCAAGATCCGTACAACTAGCTAGCGATCGACTGACTCCGAATTACCTCAATCTGCACAAAAATGTGCAAAAGTGTAGTTTAAGTACACCACAACGATACCTAGTAAGTATCAAGACTAACCTCAATAGAGAAGTGACGAGGAACATTCAAGACACCTACTGGACTAGATAACCTGAACAAGTATATGTATAGAACTAACAGAGTACGATATCTCTACAGAACTACGCATAATGACAACAATAATACAGTGCGTACAATAGGAATAGAAGCAACAATTTTCAGCGGGACACCATAAGTAATAACACAGTAGAGTAAGTTGGACACAGTTTAAATCAGGTGTAAAACAAATAAAGGAAAGACAAGTAGCAACTTGATAAGAATAACTGCTTTCGCACCAGATTTATTCAATAATCCCCACGAGGTACCAAACCTCAAAACTCACACAATTCACGGGTCCCCCAATTCATGAACCCTAATGACTTGGCATCTTATGCCCTCATTACAACTGATAACTACACGGACGAATCACGTGCCAATAGAACAAATCTCACATATAAGACAAGTAGACGGAGTACGTACAAATGATCGGTAGCTTCAGTGTTCATCTTCTTAAGCCGATAGGGTGATAAAGTATGTGTATGCTTGTGCAAGTGTTCTATCATAATTTGGGCCAAAACGAAGAAGAGTAGAGAAAAATGAACGGCACATAAGGAACGATCCCCACAACTTGCACCAAGTAAAACTCACACAGTTTAGGCACGCCACAACATAAATATCAACAACAACAATGCCCCCAGGCCATCACAAGTCAGGACAATCAATCCCTGACATAGCCCACCTTGTCTCATCACGTGCGGAATAATAAAGTAAATGCCCCATTGTCTCGCTGCAAGAGTATAATAACATTCCCACCTTGTCTCGCCACATGCGCAAAACCACATATATAGCCCACTTTGTCACGCCGCATGTGCATATATCAATAGTAACAACAACATGGTAGAAATCTCGTGCAAACACCTGAATAAAACCTCCCAACAATATCACGTGCCAAACACACAACATCACAATAGAATGGCTTTCACAATATGTGACCATATTCCATAATATTTTATCTAAACATTGTCAATACCACAACTGTGCATAGCCCTCAGCCCAACAAACTGAGTACAGCAGCAACAATAACAACAATAGCATGAGAATGCAACAAGTAAATCAACTCAAGACTTTGGATCACAAAGAAGCGGTAGAATGAGCTCACAAAGAACAAACACAATAGGGAATAATAGCTTCAATACAAAGGGCTCAACAAGGGAGAAATAATATGTAACAAATGATTCCAAATAAGGATGAGGCAACTACGATAAAGGATAACTAAACTTCATTTAGGGTTGAGCAATTACGAAGAGATGCAACAAATTCAATTAAGGATAACAATGAAAAGGATAATCATAACCTCAAATAAGGATAGACAATTATAGAAGAGATCATAATAATTTCAATTAAGGATAAGCAATTAGGAGAGGATAACATAGCAATCGAAGAGACAACAACTTCAGTTAAGGCACACAAGAGTCAAATAAGCAATAAGGGTTGAACATGAAGCAATTAATTCTAATTAAGACACGTAGAGGTGAAACTAGTAAATGGGGAACTTAACATAACAAAACAACTTCATAGCTAATAAACATAAGAACCTAATAGCCCTAAAAGGTCAACTTTCTACAAACAAGCCCGAGCACGTACTCATCACCTCGCGTACACGGACTTCACATGACACAATTAGCATCAAAGACTCAATACTTAAGGGGTAGTTTCCCCACACAAATTTAGGCAAGATACTTACCTCGAACTACGCTCAATCAATCAATTAGTAGGCCCTTTCCCTCAATTTCCAACTCCGAACAACTTGAATCTAGTTAAAACAATTTCATACTATAATTATAACTATAGGAAACTAATTTAAATAATGATCTTAGCTAAGAATTGAAAAATCGCTCCAAAAAGGCGACCCGAGCCCTCATCTTGAATCCTGACCAAAATTACAAAAATCGAATACCCATTCGATATCGAGTTTAATGATACCAAAATTATCAATTTCTGACCTCAATTCGTCCTTCAAATCATCATTTTACATTTTGAAAGATTTTACAATTTTTCCCCAAATTTCCAACTTAATTCACTAATTAAATGATGAAAATAGCAATGGATTTCATTAAATATAACAAGATTCGGGTGGAGAACACTTACCCCAATGAGTTGCTTGAAAACCCCACAAAAAATATCCCAAAATCGAGGTCTAGAACTCAAAATATGTTAAAAATATCCTAACCCTCGACTTATATGATTCTGCCCAGAACTTCCGCATTTGCAGACAAGGAAGCGCATCTATGTTCTCGCATTTGCGACTAAAAGTTTGCATTTGCGGATTCAGTGTCCTTCACACCTGCGTACCAGCCTCCGCAGAAGCAAGCAAGATCCCAGGCCACTATGATCATAGAAGCGACCAGGTTCACACAGAAGAGGAGCCGCACCTGCGCTCCAACAATGTCGCAGCTGCGAAGCACCAGAACCAGACCTGTCCTAAAACATGAAAATCATCTGAAACTCGTCTGAAACACACCCGGCCCCCCCGAAACCCCGTCCAAGCATAACAACAAGTTCCATAACCTAATATGGACCCGCTCGAGGTTTCAAATTACATCAAACAACGTCAGAACTATGAATCGCACCATGAATCGAACTTTTGAAATTTCAAATATTCCAACTTCTAAAACCCATGGCGAAACACATCAAATCAACCCGGAACGATGTCCAATTTTGCATGCAAGTTCCAAATGATATAACAGAGCTAATACAACTTCTGGAATCGAGATCCAACCCCCTTATTGCCAAAGACAACTCTCGGTCAAACCTTTTAACCTTCTAAAACTTCAACTTTCCAATTTTCGCCAAAATGCTTCAAATTACCCTACGAACCTCCAAATCCAAACCCGGACGCACGCCTAAGTCCAAAATCACCATACAAAACTATAAGAACCATAAATATTCCATCCCGGAGTCGTCTACATAGAAATCAAATTCCGGTCAACTCTAACCGCTTAAGCTTCTAAAACATGAATCCTTCTTCCACATCAATCCCGAATCATCCGAATTCTGAACTCTACTATGCACGTACGTCATAACACATAATACGGAGCTGCTCGAGACCTTAAGACACTGAACGAGACTTTAATTCTCAAAACGAACGGTCGGGTCGTTACAAGGCCCCGGGAAGGTAAGGTTCCTTTTAATTTTAACTGATGTTTTCACTAAATGGGTTGAAGTAGGTCCTTTCCAAAAGATCAGAGAATGTGAGGTGGTTGAATTCATATGGGACCACATAATCTGCCAATTTGAAATATTAAAGGAGATTGCTTGTGACAACGGGCCACAATTTGTATGTTCAAAAGTCACAAAGTCTTTGGAAGGGCTAAAGATGAAACAAATTACTTCTTCACCATATCATCCGAGTGCTAACGGGTAGGCAGAGTCAACCAACAAGGTAATTATTCAAAACCTTAAATAGAAGTTAAAAGATGTTAAGGGAAAGTGGCCAGATGAGCTACCGGGTATTTTATGGGCATGTCGTACCACGACGAAGTCGAGCACGGGTGAAACACCCTTTTCGCTCGTATACGCCTCGGAGGCTCTGATACCAGTGGAAGTGGGGGAGCCGACCTTGAGGTTTTCCCAAGCGAACGGAGAAGCAAACAATGAAGTGTTGTTGGTGAAGTTAGACTTGCTTGAAGAACACATAGATCTGGCATATGTGAGGATGATAGAACAAAAGCAAATAATGGAAAGGTATTACAATCGCAGGGCAAACCTTCGATGTTTCAAAGTTGGAGATATGATTCTAAGAAAAGTTACTCAAAGCATTCGAGAAGTCAAAGCCGGGAAGATGGGACTAATATGGGAAGGACCTTACCGGGTTTAAACTATAACTGGTAAAGGCTTATACAAATTAGAAAATCAATATGGAGTTAAATTGCCAAGCAATTGAAACATGACTCACCTCAAAAGGTACTATTGCTGATGATCCTTGCAGGTATTGAAAGTATGTGTTGTACTTTTTTTTCTCCTTCGACAAGTTTTTGTCTCAACCAGATTTTTCTGGGAAGGTTTTTAATGAGGCAGCAACATAAAGCATACTACGAAGGAAGGATCATCATTAAAGGCAATACCTTTAATATTAGAGCACTAAAGTTCTTCCTTCGATGGGATCGACGATCATGAGCTCGTGTGGTAAATAGCTTGTGGATGGTTAAATAATCTTTGCTTCGATGGTGAATTTCACATCCTAAAACTCAAACAGATTATTTAACCTTTCTCAAGTTGTCTCTACTGATGAAGCAACAATATAAAGTATAAAATAAAGGAAAAGGCCTTCGATGAATGCAGGACTTCCAGTGTTCGAATTCTCATATTTAGCATTCGAACACTAGGGGCAAGTAATATATCTTACGACACCAAGAGTGCCACGCAGATCGGGGACTATTAGAACTGGGATCAATATCTTATCAGGACCGAGGACTACATGATCAGCCCCATAAAAATAAGTTGTACAAGTTAGCCACATGTATTGACAAATTTATTTACTTAAGCAAATGAATTTTTATATAAATGTAGTTTTAAAAATAGAGGGAATAAATCAAAGTCCTTTTATTCTTATCTTATTTCTTGTCCAAATGGAAACTTAATTTATTTTATCATTTGAGATTTAATAAAAACTTCAAATATTTGTGTCGTAATGAATAGGAGACGTCCTCTTCAAGAACACCATAAATATAAGGGCCCTCTCTTATGAAGCCCTCATAGTAAAGGGTAGATTTCGAAAATGTTTATGCCCGGAATCAAAAGCTATCGGATGCAAAGGTATTCTCGAAGCTATATCAATTAAACGTAAAAAGAATCTTTTTGCACAACACTTAAGCAAAAAGTTCTTTTATTTATTAAAGTGCCAAACTTAGTAAAAGGTTTTGGCATAATTACAAAATATAAAACAAAAACAATAAATCATTCTTTGCTGCCTGAACACGAAGGAAGAGAAGGGTCTTCATTTCCCCCGGTAAAAGAAGGTTGTTCCTCTGCCGGTTTGAGGCCTTCATCGTCTTTGGTTTTCCCTTCGGATTCCCGAATACTTAGAATTAGTATTCGAGGAATCAGATGCAACGGGCCAAGCAGAAAGGTTCTCAAGGGCGGTTAACTCCAATTTATGTACTTTGGCAATGCAATTATCAATGTTGGCAATGCCTTCTTTGGCTCATCCAAAGTCTTCCTCTTCATATGATACATGGCATATGTCTTCTTGAAGATGAGAGAATCTTCTTGGTCCTGGAGTTTGGCTTGGAGTTTGTCAATTTTGGCCCGGAGTTCTTCATATTTAGCTTTCATCGTGTTGAGTCGGGAATCAAGCTCAACGTTGATGGTTGAGTGAAGCCGGTTTTGCGCCATGACACTCTTAAGCCTCTCTTCTATTTTGTCCCTCTTCTCCTCGGCAACATGGGCCTCCTCGGTTTTGGCACCCAAATCAGCCTTCAAGTTACTAACTTGTTCCATGAAGGCTGATTCACGTTCGGCAGTGGCAGTCACAACATCGTGAATCTCAACCCACTTAGCCTTTGCTTCCTTTAGGTTCTCATGAAGCCAAGCGGCTTCTTGGCTATGAGCCATGATCTCTTGCTCTGACTGCTGTAGTCGGGCCTCGAGCTCATCCATTTGAGCAACTTTGGCCTCCAGTACCAGGAGGCGCTCAGCGAGTTGATTCCTTTAAGACAACAATTGTTCTTGTTCTGAAGCAAGCTCTTGCTTGTCCTGAATCAGCCTTTGCAGGCCCTCGGAGGATAGAAGATTGACCTGAAAAAGAGATAGGATCAATATTATTACTTCGAAGAATAAATGGAAAGAAGGTAGAAAAAGGAGAGATTATTACCTGTGCCGAGCAGTGCATGCTGTTGTTTATTAGGAACTCCCTAGAAAGGTAGTCCATCTTTTTTAGGCCCTTCACTGAAGCTTGCAACTTCAGGTAATTAGCAAGCTCCACCGACTTAGAGAGAATATGACACTCTTTCAAAATCGAAAGAGTAACACTTCGCCTCCCACAAGGATCTTGAGAAGGGGTCGAGTATGTATTTCCTAATTTCCTGTGTTCGGGAGACTGTGGACGACAAGCATTCTATACTTTTTAGACTGAACCCGGTGGAATAAAAGAAGTCAGTTCTGGTGGAGAAGGGACAACTGGTGTCGGTGGATAAGGAGTTGTTAATGTGGACAAATAAGAAATAGTTATGGTAGAAGGAGTGGTAGTTGTTGCTTGCTCAGAAGTTGATAGAAGAAGGCGATCAGGGGCTGAGATCCTCTGACCGGAGATGGAAACGGGGGTCGAAAAGCGAGAATCAACATTCTCAACCAAGTCCATTTCCCCTAGAGCGCTTGAACTTCTTCTGCTGGCGGGTTTTAGAGCTCCCCCGACTGAGAATCCGGTTGAGCTGATGAAGATCTTTTCTTATTTGAATGGAAGCCTCTTCATCATTGGCTTCTTCTTCATCATCGAGGACCATTATCGCGGACTCCATTGGTGTTCCCTTTATTCTTTTCTCCTGAGTCCCAGCAGAAGAGGAACGTCTCCTCTTCAGTTTCTTATTTTTGGATTGGGGACTTCGAGCGAAGGCATCCTCTCTGGAGGCTTGAGCATATCCACAAGCCCTGCTCTGGTT
The DNA here is from genome assembly GCA_000715115.1 of Nicotiana otophora. NCBI lineage: Eukaryota > Viridiplantae > Streptophyta > Magnoliopsida > Solanales > Solanaceae > Nicotiana > Nicotiana otophora. Next base: position 65,746 of record AWOL01S0002119.1, read on the forward strand.
AAGGACATTCTGCAGTACTTGCTCGGCCTACTCGGGGTCATTGAGAGAGTCGACATCATAGTCATACGATAGAACCCCTCAAAAGCTCTATAAAGCCAAAAGAAGGTTAGTAAATTATTTTAAAACTATTTTACACAAATAAGATTGAAAGAAAGAGTAATTTTGCTCACTATGGTTCTTTGTTCTCCACCCGTATTTGGGAGCCATTTCTTTCCACCGTCGAGAGTCCAGAGTTGTAATATCCAGGATTTTCTAAACCCATCGGTCCAGACTATGAACCCATGGTGGTTCTTAGTGAGAAGCTAAAATGAAAGGAGTAAAAATATCAACAAAGCAAGAAATTATCTTTTTACGAAGAAAGGAAACGGATATCTGAAGACTTACGAAAAATATTCCATGATTTGGGGAAAGCTAGAGTTGTGATCGAGATGTGGTAGCAATAACTACGAACCACTCCATCCATCCATGGTCATTGTCATCATCTACGCTGGTGAGAAGATCATAGTGCACGCTTGCTGAAGTTTAACACTCCATCGCGGAAAATCTTGGGGGAGTAAAGATTCATCATATGTGCGAGAGTTAGGATTTCCCGGTATTGATGCACAATCGACGAAGGCAGGCCACCGTATGCCATATGGATGGGCCTACTTGTGCCAAGCAAACCTGGTACCGGTGGAAGAATTTTAAAATTATTGGGTCAAGTCTTTCACTCGATCCCAAGGTGAAGGGACCTAAAATAAAGGGATATGTATAGACATACATAAACCTCGCTTTAAAATAGGTAATCCGTTCTACCCCTTCTGGGGCAAAGATTTCAACATTGGAGCAGTTGCAGTCTTTCTTCACAACAGGGATGCTAGAAGGACAAATAGAGGAGAGACATCTACGAACAAGCCAAAACCTGCCACTAGTGGAATTTGCAGGTGCTTTTTGCCCCCATAGATGGGATGTGGTGCTAATATTAAGAGATATGATGGTGTTTATGGTTGGAGGTTCAGACTCGACATCAACCTCTTTGGTTTTGTTTCTCTTTGGGCCTCCACCGAAGAGAAGACCAGTATTTCTGAAGATAGCAGTGTAAGAAGACATGGTGGTATAAGATCAGTGAAGAAGTTCTTGCTGAGAAATTTTAATGTTGTAGAAAAGTTCTAAGGACATTCAGAGAAGGAGAAAAAGTTGTGAAAGTGAATAAGTAAAAATGATGATAGTAGAGAAGTTATAGACGGCAAAAATCGTGGTCATGATTATCTCGAAAATCGGTAAAAATACTTGCTGAATCACGGGGCAACACGTGTTCGGGATATTAAATGCAAGGAGACGTACATCCCTTCAAGTGACAAAGACTGTTCAGGAACTTTCCCGCCAAGAAAAGAATTCTCATCTACTTCCCGGTAACACTGAGTTACGTCACTAGAAGGTAGGGGGACTATCTGTATGGGGAGTAATTGGTTGATAACAGATGGTCAAATAGTGAGGTGATATGTGGAACCGAATACAGGCAAAATATGAGTCGACAAATAACTAGCACAGGGTATGAAATGTGTAACTGGCACTGGATGGATCCCGAAGGAAGCATAGCTGATAATAAAGATTCAAAAGTTTGACATCGGATATCATTTAATGAGCAGCCATTACAGAGAATATCTACATTAAAACCCAACCGTTATGCACCCATCAATGACGTTTTTATTCTCATTCAAGAGGAGCTTGATTATAAGATCATGCAACTATCCGTCCAGTAATTTTAAGTATTTTAGCTCTGATCCCCTATTTATTGCCTACTCTATGTTGTATTATGGCTATTAGACTTGCCGGGGGTGTTTGATTTTGGTTCAGGTGAGTTTTGGAGTGAAATAGGACACATAGTCCATAATTTGGGGCTTTAAGTTGAAAGAGTTGACCATAGTTTTACTTTTATGTAGACGAATCTGGAATGGAGTTTTGACAGTTCTGATAGCTGCGTATGGTGATTTCGGACTTAGGAGCGTATCTGGATGTTGATTTGGAGGTCCGTAGATTATTTCGGCTTGAATTGGCAAAAGTTGAAGGTTTGGGAGGTTGGAAAGTTTGACCGGGAGTTGACTTTATTGATATCGGGGTCAGATTACAATTTTGAATGTTGGAATAGGTCCGTCATTTCATTTATAACTTGTGTGCAAAATTTGAAGTCAATCGGAGTTGTTTTGGTATGAATCGACATTAGTTTTGGAATTCAAAAGTTCATAGTTTCAAAAGACTTGAATTGGGTTGCGATTCATAGAATCGATGTTGTTTGATGTTATTTTTGGCCTCGAGTAGGTCCGTTATCTGTTTTGAAACTTTTTGGTGTATTCGGACGGGGTCCCGGGGGCCCCTGGTGTGATTCGGATTGAATCCAAATCAAATTTAGACTTAGTTTCTTTGCTGAAGTTCCAGCATTCTAGNGATAGCAGTGTAAGAAGACATGGTGGTATAAGATCAGTGAAGAAGTTCTTGCTGAGAAATTTTAATGTTGTAGAAAAGTTCTAAGGACATTCAGAGAAGGAGAAAAAGTTGTGAAAGTGAATAAGTAAAAATGATGATAGTAGAGAAGTTATAGACGGCAAAAATCGTGGTCATGATTATCTCGAAAATCGGTAAAAATACTTGCTGAATCACGGGGCAACACGTGTTCGGGATATTAAATGCAAGGAGACGTACATCCCTTCAAGTGACAAAGACTGTTCAGGAACTTTCCCGCCAAGAAAAGAATTCTCATCTACTTCCCGGTAACACTGAGTTACGTCACTAGAAGGTAGGGGGACTATCTGTATGGGGAGTAATTGGTTGATAACAGATGGTCAAATAGTGAGGTGATATGTGGAACCGAATACAGGCAAAATATGAGTCGACAAATAACTAGCACAGGGTATGAAATGTGTAACTGGCACTGGATGGATCCCGAAGGAAGCATAGCTGATAATAAAGATTCAAAAGTTTGACATCGGATATCATTTAATGAGCAGCCATTACAGAGAATATCTACATTAAAACCCAACCGTTATGCACCCATCAATGACGTTTTTATTCTCATTCAAGAGGAGCTTGATTATAAGATCATGCAACTATCCGTCCAGTAATTTTAAGTATTTTAGCTCTGATCCCCTATTTATTGCCTACTCTATGTTGTATTATGGCTATTAGACTTGCCGGGGGTGTTTGATTTTGGTTCAGGTGAGTTTTGGAGTGAAATAGGACACATAGTCCATAATTTGGGGCTTTAAGTTGAAAGAGTTGACCATAGTTTTACTTTTATGTAGACGAATCTGGAATGGAGTTTTGACAGTTCTGATAGCTGCGTATGGTGATTTCGGACTTAGGAGCGTATCTGGATGTTGATTTGGAGGTCCGTAGATTATTTCGGCTTGAATTGGCAAAAGTTGAAGGTTTGGGAGGTTGGAAAGTTTGACCGGGAGTTGACTTTATTGATATCGGGGTCAGATTACAATTTTGAATGTTGGAATAGGTCCGTCATTTCATTTATAACTTGTGTGCAAAATTTGAAGTCAATCGGAGTTGTTTTGGTATGAATCGACATTAGTTTTGGAATTCAAAAGTTCATAGTTTCAAAAGACTTGAATTGGGTTGCGATTCATAGAATCGATGTTGTTTGATGTTATTTTTGGCCTCGAGTAGGTCCGTTATCTGTTTTGAAACTTTTTGGTGTATTCGGACGGGGTCCCGGGGGCCCCTGGTGTGATTCGGATTGAATCCAAATCAAATTTAGACTTAGTTTCTTTGCTGAAGTTCCAGCCTTCTAGTGTCATTGGACCTGCAGGAGGATTGGCCGCATGGCGGAATCGTGGGTGTGAGTGGTGAAACATAGAAGCGGAGAGGGGCAGCCCAGGTCTGGGCTCGCACGTGCGAACACCTGGCGCAGATGCGCCTCCGCAGGTGTGTACTTGCTTTCGCAGAAGCAGAATTTGGAAGGAGGCCTTAGGCAGGACCGCAAATGCGATCATTTTCTCCGCAGAAGTGGGGTCCGTGGAAGCGGAACCTCAAGACTTAAGATGGAACCTCACATGTGATGGTTGTTTCTATATCGTAACTTTATTGTTCATAATAGTTTTCTATAGTTATATTTATTGTATAAGGTTGTTCTGGCTAGATTCGAGCCGTTCGGAGTTGGATAATCGAGGGAAAGGCCTAGTAGTGGATTGAGTTAGCGTGTTTTGAGGTAAGTGTCTTACCTAACTTTGTGTGGAGGAATTACCCCTTAGGATTCATGTTGGTTTGTGATAATTGTGATATGTGAAAGTCGCGTACGTAAAGTTATGAGTGTGTAGACGGGCTAAATGTGGAAATTGATCGATTTTAGCTATGTAGATTCCTTGCATGCTTTAATTGAGTTACCTTAACATGTTATATTCATCATCATTAGTCTATCTTCACATGCTCTACTTGTCTTATCTCTAACTTGTTAAATTGTCTTTACATGTTTAGGTGAAGTGTTGTTTCCTCTATTCCGTATTCATTATTTAATTGTTGAGTTCTTTACTTGATGTTGTTATTCTCAGACTATCTTGTTGTTAAAATTGGTATTGAGTTATGAAGGCCATGATCCACATTGAGGCAAAGTTGTAAAGTTGTGAAATACTATTCTTGTTGAGTTATTCACCTTCGGTTGTTATTGTTGATACTCTTGTGCATATTGTGGTTGAGCCATGAGCTATTTATTGTGGAAACGCGATTATTGTTGGTTTCTTGGCAAGTTGTGATATTAGGTATTTGAGGTGCGATTTGTGATACGTTGTGATATTAATACGCATGTGGTAGTATAAGGATTTGGGATTGAAATGCATGTGGTGAGATAGGGTGGGCTTGATACGCGTGTTACTAGTAGGGGAACTACTTGAAGCCACGAGGTGTGATAAGGTGGGCTAAAACGCGGGAAGCTATTTCGGGATAAATGATTTTCAAAACTAAATGCAAGGCTCCTACGATGATGTAAGAAAAGATTGTGAAATGTTTTGTGATTTCTGACTACGAGGCAGTACCTCGGTAGTGACTCTTGTTGATAGTTTCCCTTTACTTCACTTGTGTTTTGTTGCTTATTCCGTGTCATAGTATTTCCTTGTTTTCTTTCGTGATGCATTACTTTCCTTAGTCTAGCGTAGCTAATCTCGGTGTATTTTCTTTATTGTTTCATTTTTATTGTTATGATTATATCACTGTTATATACCTGTTATGTTTCTTAATTATTCCAGTAGGGCCTTGACCTGACCTCGTCACTACTCTACTAGGGTTAGGCATGAAACTTACTAGGTACCTTTGTGGTGTACTCATGCTACGCTTTTGCACATCTTTTTGTGCAGATCCAGGTACCTCCTACCAGTCCAGGCACCAGTGAGGCGAGCCCAATTTCGGAGACTTCAAGGTATACCTGCCGGCATCCGCAGGCCTCGAAGTCACCCTCTACCTAGTTTATTTTATTTCTTATCCTTCTATAGACACGAATGTATAGGGATGTTTAGTACCATCATATAGAGCTTGTGACTTGTATTCACCAGATTCTAGGGAGTTGTTTATGCTGAGTTGTGGAGTTCCTTTATAATATTTGTTGAGCATCTGAGAGTTTATTCGTTATTTCACTTATATTTCGCATGTATGTTAGGCTTCCCTAGTCTTAGAGACTAGGTGCCATCATGACATCCTACGAATGGGAATTAGGGTAGTGACAAGTTGGTATCAAAGCTCTTGGTTCATTGGTGTTATGAGTCACTAGCAGGTTTAGTCGAGTCTTGCGGATCGGTACGGAGATGTCTGTACTTTTCTTAGGAAGGCTATGGAACTGTTAGGAGAAATTTCACTTCTTTGATTCCTTATCATTCAAAGTTGTTGACTTCAAAATTCTAAATCCCTGTCTTTCTATTCTCTCACAAATGGTTAGGACACGCACAACTATATCTAATGATCAGACACACGCGTCCCCTGCCAGAGCCGCGAGAAGATGGGGCTAGGGTAGAGGCCGAGGATGGGCACGTGGTGTAGCCAGAGCACCTACCCGAACTGCTATAAAGGAGCCACCAGTAGTTCCAGTTTAGGGCAGGCACCTGAGATGTCTGTTACTACCCTTGCACTTCAGGAGACTCTCGCTTAAATTTTGAGCATGTTTGGAACTCTAGCTCAAGCGGGGTTGATTCCACTTGCTCTTGCCACCTCTCAGTATAGTGGAGGAGAACATACTTCTGCAACCCATACCCCTAGAGCAGCGGGTCCAAGTTGACCAGGTCCTAGAGGTCATACCAGTGCAGCCAGTTGTTCCAGTTCAACCCTAGGTTAGGGCAGCAGTATCTGAGGAGGAGCAAATCAGGCTCCAGAGGTACAAGAAGTAACACCCTCCTACTTTCAGCGGCTTAGCTTCAGAGCATGCACAAGGTTTTCTTGAGAAGTACCACCATATCCTCCGTACTATGGGTATTGTGGAGTCGAGTGGGGTTGTTTTCACTATGTTCCAGCTTAATGGAGCGGGTTATCAGTGGTGGCGAGCGTATGAGTTGGGTAGACCGGTCAAGGCAGCTTTACTCACCTGGTCTTAGTTCTCAGAGATGTTAATGAGAATGTTTGATCCCTAGAGCCTTCGTAATGCATGGTGCACGTATTTTGAGAAGTTGTGCCAGGGTGCTATGACCATGTCGGATTATGCTGTCAGGTTTAATGAGTTGTACTGACATGCACTAGCTTTAGCCTCCACAGTCAGAGAGTTAGTCTGTCGACTTATCGAGGGGCTCAACCACAGAATTAGATTCAGCATGGCTCGAGAGTTGGAAACTGATACCCCATACCAGCAGGTGGTGGAGATCGCTCAGAGATTGAAGATTATGTAGGGCTGGGAGAGAGAGGAGAGGGAGGCCAAGAGGCCTCGAGATTCTGGCACATACAGTGGTGCATGTTCCCCAGTCGCAGCCCGTCATGGTAGAGGCTATGTGAGTCGTCCTATTCATTCAGCACTTCCAGCTTCTAGAGGTATTCTGGCCACTCCCCAAGTCTAAAGTTGCCCATTATGCACCACCATTTTCTAGTGCACCTCCTGCACGGGGTGCTTTCAGTGGTCAATCTAGCCGATCAGGCCCGAGCCAGTTCTAGCAGCCACGTCCTCCGAGAGCTTGTTTTGAGTGTGGTGACACTGGTCATATGGTGAGAACATGTATCTATTTCCACACATTGATGACCTATTTGATCAGCTACAAGGTGCCAGAGTATTCTCAAAGATTGATTTATGGTTAGGCTATCATCAGTTGAAGATTTGAGATCCGGATACTCCGAAGACTGCCTTCAGGACTCAATATGGTCATTACGAGTTTCTTGTGATGTCATTCGGGCTGACCAACGCCCCAACAACATTCATGCACTTGATGAACAATGTATTCTAGCCCTATCTTGACTCATTCGTCATTGTGTTTATTGACGACATCTTGGTATACTCCCAAAGCCGGGAGGATCATGAGCAACATTTGAAGATTGTGTTCCGGACCTTGAGAGAAAAGAAGTTGTATGCAAAATTTTCAAAGTGTGAATTCTGGCTTGATTCAGTGGCATTTTTGGGTCATGTAGTGTCGAGTGAGGGGATCATGGTAAACCCGAAAAAGATTGAATCAGTGCAGAGTTATCCTAGACCATCTTCAGCTAATGAGATCCGGAGTTTTCTTGGTTTGGCAAGGTATTACCGTCTATTCATAGAGGATTTCTCATCTATTGTTGCACCTACGACCAGATTGACCCAAAAACGCGCTCCGTTCAGATGGACCGAGGAGTGTGAAGAGATCTTTCAAAAGCTGAAGACTACTTTGACTACAACCCTAGTGTTGGTGTTGCCTACGGGTTCAGGGTCTTACACTTTGTACTGTAATGCATCGCGTGTTGGCCTTGGCGCGATGTTGATTCACACGTCTATACAACTGAAGGTACATAAGAAGAACTATCCTGTCCACGACCTTGAGTTAGCAGCTATTATTCATGCGTTGAAGATTTGGCGACACTATTTGTATGGTATCTCTTGTGAGGTCTATACCGACCATCGGAGTCTACAACATCTGTTCAAATAGAAGGATCTTAAATTGCGTCAACGGAGATGGTTAGAGGTTCTTAAAGACTATGATATCACCATTCTATATCATCCCAGGAAGGCAAATGTGGTGGCCGATGCCTTGAGTCGAAAGGCGGAGAGCTTGGGCAGTTTAGCATATCTACCGGCAGCGGAGAGGCTATTAGCATTAGATGTTCAGGCCTTGGCCAACCAATTTGTTAGATTGGATGTTTCGGATCCGAGTCGAGTTTTGGCTTATGTGATTTCTCGGTCTTCTCTATATGATCGTATCAGAGAGTGTCACTATGACAACCCCTATTTGCTTGTCCTCAAGCACACGGTTCAGCACGATGATGCCAAGGAGGTCATTATTAGGGATGACAATGTGTTACAGCTGCAGGACCGGCTATGTGTGCCCAATGTAGATGGTTTGCGTGAGTTGATTCTTTAGGAGACCCATAGTTCATGGTACTTCATTCATCCGGGTGCTGCTAAGATGTATCAGGACTTGAGGCAGCACTATTGGTGGAGGAGGATGAAGAAAGACATAGTGGGGTATGTAGCTTGGTGCTTAAATTGTCAGCAGGTGAAGTATGAAAATCAGCGGCCTGTTGGATTGATTCAGAGGCTAGACATTCCATAGTGAAAATGGGAGCGGGTTACTATGAATTTTGTTGTTGGGCTCTCGCGGACTCAGAAGAAGTTTGATGCAGTATGGGTGATTGTGGATAGGTTGACCAAGTTGACTCATTTCATTCTAGTAATGACTACTTATTCTTCTGAGCAGCTGGCTCAGGTCTATATTCACTATATTGTCCGACTTTATGGCGTGCCGGTATCTATTATCTCTGACTAGGGTACGCAGTTTATATCATAATTCTGGAAGGGCATACAGCGAGAGTTGGACACATGGGTTGAGTTGAGTACAACATTCCACCCTCAAACGAATGGATAGCCTGAGCGCACTATTCAGATATTTGAGGATATGTTTCGTGCTTGTGTGATGAAGTTCGGGGGTTCTTGGGATCAGTTCTTGTCACTTGCGGAGTTTGCCTACAACAACATCTACCGGTAGAGCATTCAGATGTCTCCGTATGAGGCCTTGTATGGGAGGCAGTATCGGTCGGTCTCTGGTAGTGTTACAACCCAAATTCGCATACCATAGATCACGCCGTAATTTAGTCGACATAAATCCAAGAAGAGATTATCTTTGAGATGATAAGAAGTTAATCCTTTTGGTC